>JBAKBP010004303.1:97500-138187 GCA_037953745.1 Lithodes maja
TTGAGTATATTTATGGTGATTTATTTTTCTAGCCTTATAATATACACTGGGATCGTTACAACCAATATACTGTACCTTTAAATGGGTAGATTATTATGGCCACTTAAATTACCCTTTTCATACCTATAATGTTTAAGGGCGTAGAAAATCTGTTTAAGACCAGAGTTAACCCTATCTGGTGTGAGGTGGGTCTTTTTTGACCGGCCATGTTGCACTACATTAGATTGGGGGAGTCTACCAGTAAGTCATTTCACCTCATTAGTTTCCCGTTTATTACATTTCACCCCATTCAGGCATGTGGGATTCAGGAAAACGTTTGTACGACACTCGTCCTTCATTCGCCATATTCGCACAACATTCGACGTGTAATCGCACATAGTTGTACAGTATGCGCACCATAATTGCACCGGCATCGCAATTGTCGCCAACGACTGTCCCAGCATTCGTTATCATTCGCCATCAAATGGTCATCCAACATTCGCTATTGTTGCCTCACAGTCGCCGTTATCTCACGGTACTCATCCGACATACGCCTGTTTCGCCTAATTCGCTTATTAAAAAACTTTGTTCGCCGCCGAATATGGACATAGACAAAAAAGGCTGTCGCATGGCATTCGCCTACGCTGATTCCCATGATTCGCATAGTGGGATCCCGGCTTAACGTTTCTTTTCTAGGCCAGCGATAGCGAGCGCCTTAACGCTTCTTTTCTACGCCAGCGATAGCGAGCCTGCAGGTGAGGAGAAACTGGCTTTCGGCCGGGACATTATTCTACCGAAATATGTACATCTTTAGCGTGGTCTTCGATTTAATCTTAAATTGGTTTTGGAGAGGGGTTTTGTTTTAATCTACGGGACAAACTAAAAATACATTGCTCGAGAATGGCGGCAGGAATCAAAACACTCAATAATAATTAAACAACATTATCATCGTTAACGGAGTATGTGAGCAAACTGTTACTAGATGAGGTCCCACCCAAAAACAAATATTGCAGTAACCTTTTGATGTACTTGATGCTTTATATATTTTTATTTTACTTACATTATAATTATTTACTATGTTATACCAGTCTACGGAAATATACCCTGGCGAGTGTTTATATAATAGTGTGGCCTTTGAACTTGACCTTTAACATAGTTCTCGGTTACAACATAAAGGTCAGGCATGGTGAATGAGTGTGTGGGTGTGTTGTGTGTGCATGTGTGTGAGTATGTGTGTGTCTGGGAGGAGTGGGGGGGTGTTGTGTGAGTATGTGTGTGTCTGGGAGTGGGGGGGTGTTGTGTGTGTGTGTGTACTTACTCTAGTTGTACTTACTCTAGTTGTATTGCGGGAGTGAGCATGCTCGTTATTTCCCGCCTCCTATATGTGTAGGTGTTATATGTATCGTTGGAATGGCTGTGGATGTGTGTGTAGTCTGTATTTTTTAGCCAATTGGCGACATCGGAAACGAAGGCTTAGGGTGGATCTGTATGGTACCATTCTCACTATAGACGGTACCGTCTCGCCCGAAGGCTTAGGTAGCCATCAGCTTAGGTGAACCATATGATACCCATCTCGCCTTGTACCATTTTTGCCAACCCCAGATGGGACGTCACAACGTCGTCCACTTATTCCAGGTACCTATTTACAGCTAGGTGAACTGAGGCTAACACATGAAAGGAGACAAGCCCAATTTGTCTCCGCCCGGCCGGGGATTGAACCCCCGACCCCTCGTGTGTGAGACGAGAGCTCTACCTACTAGGCTACGGGCTGTGTGTGTGTGTGTGTGTGTGTGTGTGTGTGTGTGTGTGTGGAAGGGGGGAGGGAGGGGTGTTGTAGGCGTTTATGTGGGTGTGTGTTTGTATGGGTGTTGGTATATGTGTGAATATGAGGGTGTGTGTATGTGCGTGCGTGTGTGTGTGTGTGTGTGTGGAAGGGAGGGGTGTTTGTATGGGTGGTGGGTGTTGGTATACAGGTATGTGTGAATATGAGGGTGTGTGTATATGTGTATGTGGGTGTGTGTATATGTGTATGTGGGTGTGTGTTGTAGGTGTATATTGTGTGGGTGGGTGAGTGTGTGTGTGTTTGCGTGTGTGTGTGTGGGGGGGGGGTATTGTAAGTGTATATGTGTGTGTGAGGGGCGTTTTAGGTGCATATGTGGGGGGGGGGGGTGTAGGCAGGCGTGATTGTAAATATCATGTGTTTATCAGTACTGTATGTGTGTGTTAGAGTTTGTGTGCGTATGTGTGTAGGATCTCTGCATGTGTGTGTAGGTGTATGTATGTGTAATAAGAGTGGGTTTCCAAGACTGTATGCAGGTATAACAATAATAAACAAGTTACATACAACATCCATCCCCTATTCTTAACCCATTCAGTACCGGTGACGTCATTTTCATTTTATTCTGGCAAGTATTAAGCGACTTTGCACAGCTTAAGAAGGACGTCTACACATGTAAAAGGCCGCAGACTATCTCAATTAATGAACTTGGCTACCATATATCCTTGTGAAGCTTCATAAAATCGTCTAAATGTAGTTGCAATCAAATAAAAGTAAGACATCACTGGTACTGAAAGGGTTAAAATCCCTCTCACTGAAGATCTGTTCTACCTGGAACAAATTTCCCTCAGAAGTTGTAAAAAGCTTTTTAGTAGAGCAGTTCCAGAAGAGAGTAGATAGTACTTTTGCACACTCTGCAATGTGTGTAGTACAATCTCCTTTTTGTTTTATCTAAGTTCTTTAGGATACTAACTATTTTTTGTAACCTCTCTCTCTCTCCCGCACACACTCACAAACTCTCGCTCTCTCACTCTCTATATACTGTACATATCTCAGTCCTACCTTTGTCTTCGGCCCACCAGCGTTCGATGGTGTGATCGCTCAGGGGGGTTGATCGGAGAGAGAGAGAGCGAGAGAGCGAGAGCGAGAGAGAGAGAGAGAGAGAGAGAGAGAGAGAGAGAGAGAGAGAGAGATTATATGATGATACCACACTCGATAATAATATCTTCTCTTATTCTTATGTCTGTTTAAGAGGTGTGGTGAGAGGGGGGGGGGGGAAAGAGGGAGGGAGGAATATATGAAAGTGATTGATAAAACAGTCACAGTCACAGTCTCTCTCTCTCTCTCTCTTCTTTCAGCTGCTTGGCATAGAGCCATGGTATTTGTTCTAATTTTTTTCTTCTCTCTCTCTCTCTCACACACACACACATACACACACACATTTTCATTCTCTGTTATATGTCTGTCAAGTATCTTCCCTTTCCAAAAACTCATCCGTTCTCTCTCTCTCTCTCTCGGTAAAGTATTTTCCCCTTTCCCAGAACTCGTCCATGCTATTCCTTTCTCCACCCACAGCCTCTCCTCAATGATTTCCTATACACCGTGTTCTTGACCCACCTGAACTACCTTTTTGTTCCACTCCACCTACCTCCCCTCCACTCCCACTATCTGATCCACTTTGCCTTCCTCCCACCTTACTCCTCCCTCCTCTCTTTTCCCTTTTTTTCTCTCCCCCTTTACCTTTCTCTCACCGCCTCTTCTCCCCCTTTGCTTTCAGCGCCTCTTCTCCCTCCTCTCTTCCCACATTGTTGCTCCTTTTTCTATCTCCCTTTGTCTTCCCCTCACCTTACCTTCCTCCTGTTTCCACACCTCTCCTCCTCTTTTGGTTTCCCCTCACTTTACCTTCCTCCTCTATTTCCAAATCTCTGCTACTTTTTGCTCTCCTCCTTTACTTTCCCTCATCTTTCTACTCTTCTTTTTCTCTCCCCCTTTGCCTCTCCCTCACCAGCTCTTCTCCCCTCCTATCTTCACCTATTCACTCATGCTCCTCCCCCTCCTCCTCCTCCCCTCTCCCCTGATGAGTGAGAGGGGTGTAGGCCGAGACACAGCTCCTGCCTTACTAAATATTACACCACACAAGTACACCACCGCAGGCACAGGCAGGCAGACAGACAGGCAAGCAGTTGGGGTACATACAGGGAAACAGGCACTTTTTCTTGACTCTCTCTCACCTCAACTTTGTCTCTCCTCATATGTTCTCCTCTACCCTCTCTTTACACCTTTTCCTCACCTTACCTTATCTCCTTTCTCTTTTCTTCATCCTCCTTTTCTCCCCTGACACCCCCTCTCTCTCTCCCTTTTCCCCTGACACTCCATATTTTCTCCCCTGACACCCCCTCCCTCTCTCTCCCCTCTCCCCCTGTTAAGTGAGGTGGGGTGTAGGCCGAGACACAGCTCCGGCCTTACTGAATATTGCATCACACAGGTACATAACGACAGGCACAGGCAGGCAGACAGGCAGGCAGGTGGGATACAGGCAGGAAAATATTACCACCTCTTCTTGCCTCTCTCTAACTTCAGATTTGTATTATTTCGTTTTTTGTTTTTATCGCCTCCCCCCCCCCCCTCCCTGAATTTTACATCACACAGGCACAGGCAAGCAGGCGGGGGGGGGGGGGGGGGGGCATACAGAGAAGCAAGGAACCCAGCAGAATTAGTACGGTCTCTCTTATGCACAGTTGCCTTCGTAAGTTTTGTTTCCTCGTTGTGATCTTATGTATGCAAGTAAAATAGTATGAATGCGAGTGTGGTTTCTTTTAATTCTCCGTTGACGAATCAGATGAGTTAACCACCACATAAGAAACTACACTCGTCATTCAATTATGCACGTTATATTTCCATGTATAAGATCACGGAGAGGAACAGAACTTAATTGGGCAACTGTACACATCTCTTATCCTTCCTTCATTTATCATCTTTTCGCTTCTCCTTCTCCCTCCTCTCCTCATCTTACCTCTCATTGTCTCTTCTTCACTTTCGTCTCCCCTCCTTCTCTCCTGCCCCCTTCCCTCTCTTCCCCCTCTCCCTTTCGCTCTCCTTCACTTTCGTCTCCTCTCCTTCTCTTCTGCCCCCATCCCTCTCTTCCTCCCTCTCTCCCCTCTCCCTTTCGCTCTCCTTCCCTTTCGTCTCCTCTCCTTCTCTCCTTCCCTCTCTCCCTTTCCTTCACTTTCGTCTCCTCTCCTTCTCTCCTGCCCCCTTCCCTCTCTTCCCCCCTCTCCCTTTCGCTCTCCTTCACTTGCGTCTCCTCTCCGTCTCTCCTGCCCCCTTCCCTCTCTTCCCCCCTCTCCCTTTCGCTCTCCTTCACTTTCGTCTCCTCTCCTGGTCTCCTGCACCCTTCCCTCTCTTTCCCCCTCTCTCCCCCTTGCTGCGTGAGTGGGTACGTATAGGTCGAGACACAGCTCCTACCCTACTAAATAATTTAACCACATAGGTTCACATTCACAGGCAGGCAAACAAGGTGTGCATGCAAGGAAAAATCAACCTTTATTTTTTTCTTTCCCTTCTCTTATCTCCTGTTTCTTTCCCCACATCTTTACTCTTTATTTCTCTCCTTCTTAGCCTTTCCCTCACCGCCTCTTCTCCCTTATCTCTTCCCACATCTTTACTCTTATTTCCTCTCTTTCTTTGCCTTTCCCTTACTGCCTCTTCTCCCATTCTCTCTTCACCTATTCTCCCCTCTCCCAACACCGTGAACAACCGCAGCAGTGCAAGTACTGGTACTGAGCTGGATACACAGGCATAGTTTGCCCTTTTCCAGAGGATCTACTGTAAGAAACTGTAAGAAACTGTAAGAGTGAGAGGGGTGTAGGCCGAGACACAGCTCCTGCCTGACTGAATATTTCATTACACAGGTACACCACCGCAGGCAGAGGTAGGTAGGCAGGCAGCTAGGCAGTTGGGGTACGAACAGGAAAACATGCACTTTTTCTTTACTGTCTCTCACCTAAACTCTTTCTCTCTCCTCATATTTTATCTTTTCTTCTTCTCTCCTGTCTATTCACCTCCCCTTCCCTCCTTTCTCTTTTCTTCTTCTCTCCTCTTTACTCATCTCTTCTCTCCTCTCCCCTTATATATTCTTCTCTCCTCTCCTCTCTCTTTACACTATTCCCCACTTCATCTTCCCTCCTTTCTCTTGAACTCTTTCTCTCTCCTCATATCTTCTCTCATCTCCTCTCTCTACTTTTATTCCTTACCTCCCCTTCCATCCATTCTCTTTTCTTCACCCTCCCTCCTCATATCTTTTCTTCTCTTCTCTCCTCTCTCTCTACTTTTATTCCTTACCTCCCCTTCCCTTCCTTCTCTTTTCTTCACCCTCCCTTTCTCCCCTCACACCCCCCTCTCTCCTCGGTGAGTGGGTGGGGTGTAGGCCGAGAGACGGTCACTGCCTTACTGAATATTTCACCACACAAGTACATAACCGCAGGCACAAGCAGGCAGGAAGGCAGGAAGGAAGGAAGGAAGGAAGGAAGGAAGGAAGGAAGGAAGGCAGGAAGGAAGACAGGCAGGCAGGAAGGAAGGAAGACAGGCAGACAGGAAGGAAGGCAAGAAGGAAGGAAGACAAGCAGGAAAGAAGGAACGAAGGACAGGCAGGTAGGCAGGCAGTAAGGAAGGAAAGAAGGAAGGAAGGCAGGCAGGCAGCAAGGAAGATAGGCAGACAGGAAGGAAGGCAAGAAGGAAGGAAGGACAGGCAGATAGGAAAGAAGGAGTACAAAGGAGTACAAAGGAAATCAAGCAACAACAGATCTAGTGACCCTTCTAGGCTGCTTGTCCTCCAAAACACTGAGGATCAAGTGTCCAAACAGTGGTTTAGAGTGGGTAAGGGAACATTGGAAAGGGAACTACTGCCCTGCCACTAACGTGGCAGGACTAGGAAGTTAGTAGGGGACATATGGGTTAGTAACTGAGGGGAGGATAAAGTTATTCATTTACAAACGCAGTCAGTCGTGGGTTTGATGCGAGATATTTGTCTAGGCGGAATTTAAATGAATCAACGGTGCTGCAGTCTATAACGTCTCGGGGAAGCCCATTCCACAAGTTGACAACTCGATTGAAGAAGAAATTCTTAGATTCGTGCGAGTTAAAAGATTTACCAATAATTTTGCAACCGTTTCCCCGGGTGTAATTAGATTGGTCGATAGTGAAGTACTTACTACAGTTCATATTGTCGATGCCTTTGATGATTTTGAACACTTGAATTAAGTCGCCTCTTAATCTGCGCTGGGTTAAAGGAAATAGATTTAATTCTCTAAGACGCTCTTCGTATGGTTTGTTCTTTAGGCTAGGTATCATTTTGGTAACTCTACGTTGAACTCGTTCTAGCTTGTTTATATCTTTTTGGTAATAAGGGCACCAGGATTGAACGCAGTATTCCAGAAGAGGGCGGACTAAGGAATTGTAAAGGGTTAGGATAACTTCTTTGGATTTATGCTCAAATGACCTGCCTATAAAGCCAATTATTTTGTTTGCCTTCTTAACAACTTCTGAACATTGTTGACTCGGTTTTAGGTTACTCGATATTGTTACTCCCAGATCAGTTTCTCTGTTTACATTCTTAAGCTGAGTGCCATTCATCGAATAGTTTGCTTTCTCATTTAGGTATCCGACATGTAGTACTTTACATTTATCCGCATTGAAACTCATTTGCCAAATTTGGGCCCAACATGACAATTTATCTAGATTGTGTTGCATATCGTCAACTTGTTCTTTTGAGAGTACGCTATTTGCAATTTTTGTATCGTCAGCAAATTTTGAGATTGTGCAGGTGAGACCCTCATCTATGTCGTTGATGTAAATTAGAAAGAGAATTGGTCCTAGTACCGATCCCTGGGGTACCCCGCTACTTACATTGGTCCATTTAGATGCCTTACCGTTTATGACTACCCTTTGCTTTCTGTTGCTGAGCCAATTTTCTATCCATTTCAACACACCATCTTGTATTCCATGCGCTTTTAGTTTTAGCAGTAAACGTTTGTGGGGAACTTTGTCAAAGGCCTTTTGAAAATCAAGATATATAATATCTACAGCTTTACTCTCATCGTAGAGGTTGAGGATATCGTGGAAGAAGTCTAAGAGGTTTGTTAAACAGGAACGTTTTTTACGAAAGCCGTGTTGAGTATCTTTAAGTATGTTATTTTCCTCTAAGTGATTTACGAGTCTGTCTCTTATGACCGTTTCTAGCATTTTACATACAACTGAGGTTAAGCTAATTGGACGATAGTTACTGGGTAGGGATTTGCTGCCTTTTTTGAATATCGGTGTTACGTTGGCTAGCTTCCACTGATCAGGCATAGTTCCAGACTGCAAGGATTTATTGAATAGTAATGTCAGTGGTTTGGTGAGCTCATTCTTAGCTTCCTTTAGAACTCTAGGCGAGATTGTATCAGGTCCTGGCGTTTTATTTACCTTGAGTTTATCTAAACAATTCAATACTTCTCTCTCTGTAACGGTGATAATGCTTAGAACATCTGAATTATCAATCTGAATCGGCGATGGTGTAGGGATATCACTGAGGTCTTCTGTTGTAAAAACTGATGCAAAGAAGGTATTGAGGGCATTACTCATTTGTACTTCGTCTTTGGTGTATTCTCCTTTTTCATCGACTAACGGTCCAACAGTTGAAGTAACTACTTTTTTCTTTCTGATATAACTATAGAATTCTTTCGGGTTTGTTTTACTTTGATTCGCAATATGTAACTCTAAGGTCTTTTTACTTTGCTTAATTAACTTTTTGGCTTTGCGTCGTAGCTCTACAAATTTCACCCGTTCTTCGTCATTTTGTGAGGATTTTAATCTATCATTAGCAAATTTTTTAGCAAGCAGGCAGTTTGAAATATCTTTATTCCACCATTTGGGCTTATTATTATGGCCTGGACGCCGTATTTTCGATGGTATGCAGTCTTGCACTGCTTTTAGGTAAGTGGGTTCAAATAACTTCCAAGATGTATTTATGTCGTTATTGTTAATTAAAAAGCTCCAGTCAGTTTCTTTAAACATAGCTCTAAGTTTATGGAAGTTTGCTTTCTTGAAATTAGGGACTTTTTCGATGCTACTATTTGGTTCGTTACTAGTAAACTTTAAAGTGAAAGTTATCGTACGATGGTCGCTGTTGCTGAATTCATCACCAACATTCAAATTCTCTATCAATTCTTCTTTTGTTGCAAGTACAATGTCAAGAACGTTATTACCACGGGTCGGCGTTCGAACAAATTGATAAAGCGAACTCTCTTGCAAGTTCGTATACAAGTCATGTCCGGAGTGTGAAGTAAGAGTATCGCCCCACTTGGTCACAGGTAAATTAAAGTCGCCAAAAATTACGGTATCTTGTGAGTTACTTACATCTGCAATTTGTTCGTAAATTTCTCGGTCAGTTTGCACTGATTGAGCTGGAGGTCTGTATATTAACGCAAGTATTATTTTTGTACCTTTATTATTCTTTATTAGCACAAAAGATGTGTCGACGTTCACAATTTGAGGTTTTGACACGTGGGTCGGGTTAAGACTTTCTTTGATATAAAATAAAACGCCACCTCCATTTTTATTTATTCGGCTGTTCTCAAACATTACATAACCGGGAAGTGAACATACATAACATAAGGAAGGAAGGAAGGCAGGCAGGCAGGAAGGAAGGAAGGAAGACAGGCAGGCAGGCAAGAAGGAAGGAAAGAAGAAAGGCATACAGACAGGCAGGCAGGCAGGAAGGCAGGTTGGCATGCACACAGAGAGACCAACAAGCAAGCCATATACAGTATAACAGGGAGACAGATTATCAACAAACATTTGAATCCGACTGTAGGTGTGGGACGAAGACAAGAAAAAAAGCAAAAGAGTTAGGGCATCTAGGAATTGAGTATGTAGAGTGTATGGGTGTGTGTGTAGGAAGGCAACACGGTGATATGTCAGGTGTGTCTGTAGGAAGAGATTAAGGGAAACCAGTGTGTAGGTAGATAGTATGGGTGTGTGTGTGTAGGAAGGGAACACGGTGATATGTCGGGTGTCTGTAGGAAGAGAGTAAGGGAAACCAGTGTGTAGGTAGAGTGTATGGGTGTGTATGTAGGTAGAGTGTATGGGGGTGTGTGTGTGGGGGTGTGTGTGTAGAGTGTATGGGTGTGTGTGTAGGAAGGGAACACGGTGCTATGTCGGGTGTGTCTGTAGGAAGAGAGTAAGAGAAACCAGCGTGTAGGTAGATAGTATGGGTGTGTATGTAGGTAGAGTGTATGGGTGTGTGTGTGTAGGTAGAGTGTATGTAGGAAGCAATATATGTATGGGTGTGTATGTAGGTAGAGTGTATAGGTGTGTGTGTGTAGGTAGAGTGTATGGGTGTGTGTGTAGGAAGCAAGATCTGTATGGGTGTGTGTGTGTGTAGGTAGAGGAACACGGTCGTACGTCAGAGAAGATGTAATAAGCGAGGACAATGATCGACCTTGAACCACCTTGGGCGTGAACACCCAGCTAATACTCACCAACATGCATTAATACTCACCAACATGCATTAATACTCACCAACATGCATTAATACTCACCA
The DNA here is from genome assembly GCA_037953745.1 of Lithodes maja. NCBI lineage: Eukaryota > Metazoa > Arthropoda > Malacostraca > Decapoda > Lithodidae > Lithodes > Lithodes maja. Next base: position 107,838 of record JBAKBP010004303.1, read on the forward strand.
ACATGCATTAATACTCGCCAACATGCATTAATACTCACCAACATGCATTAATACTCACCAACATGCATTAATACTCACCAACATGCACTAATACTCACCAACATGCATTAATACTCGCCAACATGCATTAATACTCACCAACATGCATTAATACTCACCAACATGCATTAATACTCACCAACAAGCATTAATACTCACCAACAAGCATTAATACTCACCAACATGCATTAATACTCACCAACAAGCATTAATACTCACCAACATGCATTAATACTCAGCAACAAGCATTAATACTCACCAACATGCATTAATACTCACCAACATGCATTAATACTCACCAACATGCATTAATACTCACCAACAAGCATTAATACTCACCAACATGCATTAATACTCACCAACATGCATTAATACTCACCAACATGCATTAATACTCACCAACATGCATTAATACTCACCAACATGCATTAATACTCACCAACATGCATTAATACTCACCAACAAGCATTAATACTCACCAACATGCATTAATACTCACCAACATGCATTAATACTCACCAACATGCATTAATACTCACCAACATGCATTAATACTCACCAACATGCATTAATACTCACCAACAAGCATTAATACTCACCAACATGCATTAATACTCACCAACATGCATTAATACTCACCAACATGCATTAATACTCACCAACATGCATTAATTGTTTTGATTAGTTAACATATGACTTAAGGGGGGATGGGCCGGTTTTCTGGACCACTTTCTCCCTCGTGTTTAGCCCCATTAGTTTTCAGATGTTAAGATGTTTTCCCCATTAGTTAGTCGATTTTAAGACCTGTCGCCCCATTTCTTCGTCAATATTTAGACCTTTCGTGCTATTTAGGTGTCGATTTTTTTCATGGCGAACGATAGTGAGCCTGTAATGTTGGAAGAACCGGCCTTCGGCCGGGATATTTTTCTACCGAAAAATGTACAAATTAATCTAGAACGGGGATCTAATGGATGCTTTTTTTAATTTGATGGAGGTCTAGGGGAGAAACTAGGAAAATAATTAATACATGCAAAAATCGCCCAAAAAGTGAACCATCCCCCCTTAAGAGGCTATCAACCCACTGGATTATTATGCCAGCACATTGTAAGTCAAGAATAGCGTTTCCGATTCCAATGCAAAAGAGCCTCAAATTAGTACGAGAAAAAAATCGCTCATCCAAAATTGCCGGGAAATACGCTCGTGTGACAGCCCTATATGTATGCTCATCACCAACTCCAGTTATTAACTTTATACTAGAATGATTAATCGACCTGTGTGATTGAATTTAAGGTTTTACATAATGATAACAATAATTTTTCGATTAAAAACGTCCCGGCCGAAGGATGTTTTTCTAAGTTACTGGCTCGCTATCGCTTGGCCAGAAAACAAAACTCGACACATGATTTGGGTGAAAAGTCTTATAATTGCCAAACTGACGATACAATACAAACAAAAAGATACAAAATATTATTGTCTTGTCAGTCATCATAAATACAAACACAAACAAATGAGGCTAAACGTCTTAAAATCCCCCAAAGACCCAAAGTCCCCACCCTTAGAACCAGAGCCGGAGAAGAGTGAGTGTTGAGGAGATAAGACACGCCTAAAAGGTTACTACACTACAAGGGGTCGATAGTGTTATTATATTATTTGTATTAATCTCACCACCACACCCCCAATGAAATTAATTAAAGTATATATGATCCACCGGGATTCGAACCCGGGTTATCACACACATATTTTTGCCACCTTAACCATTACACCACCAGGACGGTTAAAGGTTTATGCACACGCCTACGACTTATTATCCATTCTCGAATACTGGATATTAATCTAATGTAATCTATGTAAGACTATCGTAGTGAATAGTTAGTGGTGATAGTCGGGTTGTTAGTGTCATTATGAAAGACTATCGTAGTGAATAGTTAGAGGCGATAGTAGTGTAGAGTTAGAGGCGATAGTATAAAGGTTACAACACTACAGGGGTCGATAGTGGCATTATGTAAGACTATCGTAGTGTATAGTTAGTGGTGATAGTCGGGTTGTTAGTGTCATTATGTAAGACTATCGTAGTGCATAGTTAGTGGTGATAGTCGGGTTGTTAGTGTCATTATGTAAGACTATCGTAGTGTATAGTTAGTGGTGATAGTCGGGTTGTTAGTGTCATTATGTAAGACTATCGTAGTGCATAGTTAGTGGTGATAGTCGGGTTGTTAGTGTCATTATGTAAGACTATCGTAGTGTATAGTTAGTGGTGATAGTCGGGTTGTTAGTGTCATTATGTAAGACTATCATAGTGTATAGTTAGTGGTGATAGTCGGGTTGTTAGTGTCATAATGAAAGACTATCGTAGTGTATAGTTAGTGGTGATAGTCGGGTTGTTAGTGTCATTATGTAAGACTATCGTAGTGTATAGTTAGTGGTGATAGTCGGGTTGTTAGTTAGTGTCATTATGTAAGACTATCGTAGTGCATAGTTAGTGGTGATAGTCGGGTTGTTAGTGTCATTATGTAAGACTATCGTAGTGTATAGTTAGTGGTGATAGTCGGGTTGTTAGTGTCATTATGTAAGACTATCGTAGTGTATAGTTAGTGGTGATAGTCGGGTTGTTAGTGTCATAATGAAAGACTATCGTAGTGTATAGTTAGTGGTGATAGTCGGGTTGTTAGTGTCATTATGTAAGACTATCGTAGTGTATAGTTAGTGGTGATAGTCGGGTTGTTAGTGTCATTATGAAAGACTATCGTAGTGTATAGTTAGTGGTGATAGTCGGGTTGTTAGTGTCATTATGTAAGACTATCGTAGTGTATAGTTAGTGGTGATAGTCGGGTTGTTAGTGTCATTATGAAAGACTATCGTAAGTGTATAGTTAGAGGCGATAGTCGGGTTGTTAGTGTCATTATGAAAGACTATCGTAGTGAATAGTTAGAGGCGATAGTAGTGTAGAGTTAGAGGCGATAGTATAAGGTTACAACACTACAGGGGTCGATAGTGGCATTATGTAAGACTATCGTAGTGTATAGTTAGTGGTGATAGTCGGGTTGTTAGTGTCATTATGTAAGCGTAGTGTATAGTTAGTGGTGATAGTCGGGTTGTTAGTGTCATTATGTAAGACTATCGTAGTGTATAGTTAGTGGTGATAGTCGGGTTGTTAGTGTCATTATGTAAGACTATCGTAGTGAATAGTTAGTGGTGATAGTCGGGTTGTTAGTGTCATTATGAAAGATTATCGTAGTGTATAGTTAGAGGCGATAGTAGTGTAGAGTTAGGAGGCGATAGTATAAAGGTTACAACACTAGAAGGGGTCGATAGTGGCATTATGTAAGACTATCGTAGTGTAAAGTTAGGGGTGATACTCGGGTTGATAATGTTGTTATGTAAGACTATCGTAGTGTAGATCGAATAGTCAGGTTGATATTGCCATTATGTAAGACTATCGTAGTGTATAATCTAGAGCGAATAGTATAAAAAGTGACTAGACTACAAGGGTCGATAGTGTCATTATGTAAGACTATCGTAGTGTACAGTTAGGGGTGATAGTATAAAGGTTACTACAATACAAGGGTCGATAGTGCCATTATGTAAGACTATCGTAGTGTATACAGTAGTTAGGGGTGATAGTAGTGTTGCTAGTGGCATTATGTAAGACTATCGTAGTGTACAGTTAGGGGTGATAGTATAAAGGTTACTACACTAGCCTACAAGGGTCGATAGTGGCATTATGTAAGACTATCGTAGTGTAGAGTTAGGGGTGATAGTATATAGGTTACTACACTACAAGGGTCGATAGTGGCATTATGTAAGACTATCGTAGTGTATAGTTAGGGGTGATAGTAGTGTTGCTAGTGGCATTATGTAAGACTATCGTAGTGTAGAGTTAGAGGTGATAGTATAAAGGTTACTACACTACAAGGGTCGATAGTGGCATTATGTAAGACTATCGTAGTGTATAGTTAGGGGTGATAGTAGTGTTGCTAGTGGCATTATGTAAGACTATCGTAGTGTATAGTTAGAGGTGATAGTATAAAGGTTACTACACTACAGGGGTCGATAGTGATAGTATGTAACACTATCGTAGTATATAGTTAAGGGCCGATAGTCGAGGTATCATCTTCACGTTACTGGGACTTTGGTTTTCCTTTGTGTATAAACTCTTACATATGTGGGTTCATTAGGGGGAGGTTTTTAGTTTGTTCCCTTCACCTCCACCAAGCTTAAAATTAAAACCCCTCGACCACCTTTAATGATACATTTGTACATATTTTCGGTAGAAGGGACATACACACAAGGCGTTGTACGTTGACCGCGATGTCGAGGGTTCGAGTCCCCTAGAATCCTGAAGTTCTATATTCGGCTATCTCCTATGGAGAGGATTGTATCGTACTCCCTCCCATGCCAAGGTGTTCAGTTATCAGCTTGTGATAGCCAACACGTACTTCTCACCAGTGCATCTGCATAATTGTAATATGGTGGGAACTCGGCACCTCACGGTCGACAAAGGCACATGTGACCTAGTAGTTATGGTAGAATAAGCATTGTACCATACCTACAGTAGATTAAAAAAACAAAATGCTGCAAGTGAACAATAACCCGACACACACACATACACACACACCAACACACACACACAAGGAATAACCAGGATATGATTACGGTGATAATGATTATATGAGACGAGGGAAGGGTGTGATATAACAACTATAATAACGGCTATAACTAATTATAAGCCTCATCTGTGCGCTAGTACCTCATACCATATTAATAACCAGGTGAATATATAAAGGGTCTATCGAAGTAAAGGTGAGGAAGTGACTAAAAGGATTGACCTACTTGTGATAATGATGATGGCGGTAGGGTCAGATGCGGAGAGGGTGTGGGATAGATAAAGGGTTAGATTGGTGGATAGATAGGTGGTTAAGTAGTTATAGATAGATAGATAGGATAGATATATAGTTAGATGCATGGATAGATAGATAGTTGTAGTTAGATAGTTAGAGTTAGGTAGATAGGTAGTTAGGATAGATAGAGATAGTTATATATAGTTTGATAAATAATTATAGATAGATACATAATGATAGTTAGAGAGATAGATATATAAATAGTTTGATACCGTACATAGTTAGGATAGATAAAATTATACATACATAGTTAGATAGTTAGGCAGATAGTTAGTTAGATAGGATACATAAAGGGTAAATTATATCAGTTATGTGCGAGTGGGATGGATAGCTTAATTATTGCAATGCTGACGTGTAGGCAAGTTTCTTTCATTGCATATCATTACCAAAATAACACATTAGGTTTATATAGATATTCACACACACACCACACACACACACACACCTAATCCCTATCCATATATCTAAAGGGTATCTTAAGTCTCTCAGCCCCCCCCCCCACCCCCTCCTTCTCTCTCTCTCTCTTTCTTTCTTACTCTCACACTCTCTATTTTTTTTCTTTCTTTCTCACTCATTCACACACACACACACACACACACACTCTCTCTCTCTCCCCTCCCCCCCCCCTCTCTCTCTCTCTCTCTCTCTCTCTCTCACTCACTCACTCACCCCTCTTCTCTCTCTCTCTCTTACCACACAGGGTCGTCATACCTGTCCCGTCCAACCTTAATCGTGACCCTATGACCTTTTTCCACCCCTCACCAACCCTTGAACCCTCACATTACGCTGGTGGACTTTTAATAGAAGTAATAATGATAACCTATTCCCTAACCCCCCCTGGGGGTTAGGGAATAGAATATGCCCCACGTGCCTTCTGCGTGTCGTAAGAGGCGACTAAAGAGGTTGGGTCGGTGGGCTTGCGACCCCCACCCGGAAAAAATATCTAAGCAAAAAAAAACGAACGAACAGCCTCGGATGCGGACGGAACCAACGTTGACGAACCACGACCGACTAAGGACATGCCTTCGGACATTCTGAGAATGGCTACATGGAATGTTAGTGGCATGAATGATGGCACAAAAGAGAGAGAGGTTCTGGAAGTGTTAGTGAATGCCAGGCTGGATATATGTGGAATGACAGAGACCAAATGGAAAGGTTCAGATGTGAGAGAGTGGGAGTGTGGAATGGGTGTGTGTGCTGGAGTGAGTGAAGGAACAGCGAGAGAAGGTGCATGTTTGTTTGTAAGTAGCAAATGGAAGGAATGTGTAAGAGAGTATGGGTCTGTGGGTTCAAGGATTGTGTGGGTGAGAATGAAAGTAGGAATACAAACGTGGGTGATTGTATGCGTGTATGCCCCGACAGAGGATATACTTGAAAGAAAGAAAGAGGAGTTCTGGATGAATGTGGAGGCGTGCCTGGAGAAGTTTGACAAGAACGAAAGAATATTTCTGATTGGGGATATGAATGGTAAGGTGGGTGATAGGAAAGTTGAGGGAGTGGTGGGAGGGTGGGGGGTACCATCAGAGGTGAATGGGAATGGTAGTGCACTTGTGGACGTATGTGTGGGGAGGAGGCTGTGGATAGCCAACACCTTCTTCCGACACAGAATGATCCACAGGTACACGTGGAAACGGATGTTGACGATGAAGGATAAGACAGTGGTGGAACGAAAGTCATTGATTGATTATGTATGTGTGGATGAACGAATGAAGAAATCTGTGATGGATGCTAGGGTGTATAGGGGTATTGGAGGGGGTCTGTCTGATCATTATGTAGTGGTAGCTAAGGTTAGGATACAAAAGAAGTGGGTGAGGAGAGCGGGAGGGAGGCGAGAGGAGGGTGGAATGGTGAGGAGGGTGGAGAGGTTGCAGGAGGAGGAAATCAGGGAGGAGTACAGGAGAGCAGTGGAAAGACGACTAGGTGGGTTCGACCTGGAAGTTATGGAGGAAGTGGAGGAGATGAGCAAGGTGTTTAAGGATGAGATATGTGCAGCATGTGAGGAGGTGTGTGGAGTGAGGAGAAGAGGGAGGGGAGTGAAAGGTACAGCATGGTGGACAGAAGAGGTAAGAATAGCTGTGGAAGAAAAGAAGAAAGCATATAGAGAGTGGTTGGGTAGTAGAGGGAATGAAGATTCCGAGAGACAGAAACGAGCGAGGTACGTGGAGAGTAAGAAGGTGGTGAAGAGAGTAGTGAAGGAAAGTAAGAGAAGAGTAGATGAGGAATTTGGAAGGAATCTGAGTGTAAAATGGAGGGAGAGTAAGAAACTGTTCTGGAAAGAAGTAAAGAAAGTTAGGGAAGGTAGCAAGGGAAACAGTAAAGGTGTGAAAGATAAGAATGGGAGAATGCTAGCCGAGAAGCAAGAGAGAGTCGAAAGATGGAGGGAGTACTTCAGTGAGTTGCTAAATGAAAGGAATGAAGAGCCAGCAAACATAGCTGGATATGGTATGGGAGGGAGAAGAAGAGAAGTAGTGGAGGAGGAGGTGGGGATCAGGAGGTCAGAAGTGTGGGAAGCCATGAAAAGAGTGAAGTTGGGGAAAGCACCAGGAACAGATGGAGTGTGTGGGGAAATGTTGAGGTATGGTGGTGAGATAGTGATAGAATGGGTATGGAAAATGTGCAAACTAGCATGGGAGAAGGGGAGTGCACCTGATGACTGGAAGACTGGCATAATAGTCCCCCTATATAAGGGCAAAGGGGAAAGAGGAGTGTGTGGTAACCACCGAGGAATATGTCTTCTAAGCGTAGTAGGGAAGGTATACAGTAGGGTAGTGATTGAGAGAGTGAGAGTGAGAACGGAGAAATGGATAGGCGACGAGCAGGGAGGCTTTAGGAAGGGAAGAGGATGTGTAGATCAGATTTTTACCCTGAATTGTGTTGTGGAGAAGTATCTGGAGAAGAAACAAAAGGTGTATGTTGCCTTTATGGACTTGGAGAAGGCCTATGACAGAGTGGATAGAGAAGGTTTGTGGAAAGTACTTAGAATATACGGAGTAGAGGGCAAGTTGCTGAAAGCAGTGAAGAGCATGTATGAGGGTGCAAAGGCGGCAGTACGTGTGGAGAGTGAGCAGAGCGAGTTCTTTGACCTGAATGTTGGTTTGAAACAGGGGTGTGTGATGTCCCCGTGGTTGTTTACTGTATATATGGATGGAGTTATGAAAGAAATACTATCAAGAGCAGTGGATGTTGGTGTATCGCTGAAAAGGGAGGGAATTGAGTGGAAGCTACCTATACTGCTGTTTGCGGATGATACAGTTCTGATGAGTGATAATGAATGGGAGTTGCAGGGTCTGGTAAATGAGTTTGGAACAGTGTGCGAAAAACGGAATTTGAAGGTAAATACGGGGAAGAGCAAGGTTATGGTCTTCGAAAGGGGTGAAGTCACAGTGTGAGGTGAAGCTGAACGGTCAGGCTATGGAGATCGTCAACTCTTTTAAGTATCTGGGCAGTGTGTTGAGTAAAGATGGGACTATGGATGAAGAGGTGCGGGAGAGGGTACAACAGGGGAAGAGGGTTGTAGGAACGCTAAAAGCAGTAACAAGAAATAGGGTGGTCAGTATGGAAGTGAAGAAGTCCTTGCATGACAGTGTGGTAATCCCGACACTGACTTACGGAAGCGAAGCATGGACGTTGGTTGAGAGACTCAGACCAAGAGTGAGAGCAGTGGAAATGAATTACTTAAGGAGTGCATGCGGAATTACATGGAGGGATAGACAGACTAATGAGGAAGTAAGAAGGAGGTGTGGTGTGGAGGTAGATGTGCTGGAAAGTGTGAAAAGGAACAACTTGAGATGGTTCGGCCATATGGAACGTATGGAAAGCGAGAGAATGACTAAGAGGGTGTACGAGAGCGAGGTGGAGGGACAGAAGGGGAGAGGTAGACCGAATATGAGGTGGAAGGATGGAGTGAGGAACTACATGAATGAAGGCGGTGCTGGTTGGGGGGAGGGGCGTCGACTGACTGGGGACAGAGGTGCATGGGGGCGGTTCGTTCGTGGCCACCCCTTCGGGGATCACGGCGTCAGGCAATAGATAGATAGATAGAATAATGATAATAAAGATGATATTAATAATAATACAAATAATACCCGGTAATAATAATAATAAAATATAATAATAATAACAAAAAGAATAATAAACATAATGATAAGCATCATCATATAATATAATTATGCCCTTAACAAAACTAGTATTATTTTAAACACATATTCGAATATTTAATACTATGTAAAGCATCTCTAATAGATTTATCATATATGCAGCAAAAATGTGAACAAATACTTAACAAAAATATATATATTTTTTTTAGAACGATTATGTTTAACGATTATTACATACAGATTAAATGTACAAGTTATATTGCCGTTTATTATTTTGATATTGCACCCTCGCGAATGTTATAGTATAATTATTATTGCATTATGTGTACGGGAATAGAAGGGTAATGGAGAGGGAGAGGGAGAGGGAGAGGGAGAGAGGAAGGATGGCACCGGTACAGTAAAGCCGGTATCACAAGAGAGCTTTTATAATCAACATTCGATGATCAACAGTTTTCTGGCAATATTTCTGGAATATTTTGCACTGGTATCGGAAACTAGACTGATGATGGATGAATTTAGCCAACCAATATATTTTAGATGTCCACTTCATAAGCTGCCAGACCAGTGTTAAGTATAAATGTTGAGTGCAAAAGCGCTCGTGTGATACCGGCTTAACCCACTGAGCCCCAGCGACGCAGCGTTTGCGTCCACAATGTATTTAACGCTAAACCCCAGCGACGCAAACCATGCGTCCTGGCCAGTCCCGTTCCAATTACTCCGGTCCTATGGCACCTAGAGGGCTCAGATTTGTATTGGAACTGTGTAAGTATCCCACGCAACCTTGACGATGGTTGAAAACTCTCAAAGTCCAACCTCGTGCGCGTGAGCGCGCAAAAACCGTTATTTTGGGTGTATTTGCCTTCAATTTTTTACTCTTGTCAAATAGACTTTTGGGGGCTCCGTAGGACCATTTTTTGAGCTTTTTGATCGTTTTTTTGGGGTGGTTTTTCCTTCATTCCTAACCCATTCGCTATTGTTTCTGGGAAAAAAACAAAAATCAAAACAGCCGGTCCCTGGTGGTACATTTATTCTAAACTAGCTGGGGCTCAGTGGGTTAAGGGTTAATAGTTCGAGGTAGCTTGGGATATGGTTCAAGAAAATGGCCATGGTAAAGAAAGGTGTGTATGGGGAGGTTGAGTTACAGTTCCAGGCCGCCAAAATTACAGCTAGTTAAAGAAAATCACGAGAAGGGGTGCATATGGTAGGAGTGGGGGGTAGGTAGGGGGGGAGGGGGGAGAGGGAGGGGAGGAGGGAGAGGATGGAGGAAGGAGGAGAAACTTAAAGGCGAATCAAAGGCAGAAGATGGGAGGGTAGGGGAGGTTGCATGCGGGTAAAGGTAGGGTGGGGGGGGTGGGGGGGGGAGAGAGGGAAGGGGTAGGGGGAGATTGATTTTGATTTTGCCCCGAGGGGCGAGTTTATTGAGCAGCGCCCCCCATCCTGTGAGGGGACAACCACTAGTAAGGCGATACATACTGCTCAAAGAGCCATTATTCCACTGAAACAACAGCATCGTCGTCTGGTTACATTCATATTTGTGTTTATAAGTCAGGTTGGCATTATTCATATGTGTTATTATAGTTTCCTCATTTAATTGTCACATGGTCTGTATAAAAAAAAAAAAAAAAAAGCAAGCAAGCTTGTAGTGACTGAATTATTAATTGACAGGTGTAAATAATAGCACTACAGAACTAGTGCAATCGTATGAGGAGACTATTCATATTTTCATTACATCAATGATTATTGAGATCATAGTTAGCTGAATACAATTATTACAAAAATAGGCAATGGTATAAATCAACATAATACATAATTTAATACAGGCGGACATAATCATGATCCGGTTCGTTGTGCACTGGGAGCTAAGGTGTCTTGAGATCGCCTCGTACCCATACACAACGAACGTATTATAGTCTGCATGGTTGGTATCTAATTGAATATACTTAGTGGGTATTTCAAGAATGTCAGGGGTAAGGAAATGTGATTTGTATATTAGAAGACTGATTAACGAGACGTATAACATGTGGAGGGAGGTGGTAGAAAGAGAGGGATCTCGTTGGGGGTGGAAGTTTCGCTCCCAGGAATTTTCGTTCCTGTGGTATTTCAATAATAATAATAAAATAATAATAATAATAAGGGGACAACCACTGGTAAGGCAATACATACTGCTCAAAGAGCATTATTCTACTGTAACAACAGTATCGTCGTCTGGTGTTATTATAGTTTCCTCATTTGATTGCCACATATGCTGTATATACGTGCTCATGGGAAAAAAAAAAAAAAAAAAAAGTGACTGAATTATTAATTGACAGGTAAATAATAGCACTACAAAACTAGTGCACTCATATGAGGAGGCTATTCATGTTTTCTTACATCAATGGTTATTGAGATCATAGGTAGCTGAATACAATTATTACATACAAGATGTTACTAATATTTCGAACTACATTAATTATTATGCAATAATAGTACCACAAATATATTACAATCATATGAGGGACACTTCACATTCTTCATTACATCAACGGTTATTGAGGTCATAGTTAGCTGAATACAAGAGTCACATACATAATGTGACTAATATTACCAACTACCGAAGTTATAATGGAATTATAGTAATACAAATATTTTACAAAGATGAGTTACATGGTTCAAATTCTTATTACAATAATGGTTATTGAGGGGATAGTTAGCGCAATATGACCAGTGGAGAAGTTTACATGCCGATAGTAATATAATATTTAGTAGGGTGTGTGGTTATGGGAGAGAGGGAGGGGGGTTGTAGGAGGTAGAGGAATGGGTGGGAGAGGAGGAGGAGGTAAGGTACTCCAGGGAGGAGGAAAGTGTGAGAGGGGGAGGTGTGTGTGTGTGTGTATGTCCCTTCTTAAACATCCTAAGGGACCTACCCGTCGTGACCCAGTCACCAGACCCCAGCCAATGCCTTCTCTATACATAATTATGTATAGAGAAGGCATTGCCCCAGCACCCAAACACACAGCCACACAGATTCAGATTCATATTCAAATTATTTTATTTCCATAAAACAATATTCGGAGGGAAGGTGCAAGTGGTCCTCCGGGAGGGACAGTGCCGCATATCCGGAGGTACTTGTACATCAAGCCATTAGCCGAGAATATTGAGGACAATACAGCAGTATGGTTAGGGTTTTGTAGGAGGTAGAGGAATGGGTGAGAGGAGGAGGGAGTAGGGGGGGGGGGGAGGAGGAGGAGGAGGAGGTAAGGTCTCCAGGAGTGAAAGAGGGTGAGGGAGAAGGGGGGAGGGAGGAGGGGAAGGGAATGGGGAGGGGGGAAGGTAGGGAGAAAGGTAGAGAGGGAGGAGGAGGGAGAGATAGGGAGGGGAGGTGGTGGGGTGGGAGGGAAGAGAGGGGAGGAGGGGGTAGAGGGAGGAGGGGAGGGATTAGAGAGGGGGAGGGAGGGGGTAGAGAGGGAGGAGGGGAAGGGGGTAGAGAGGGAGGAGAGGAAGGGCAGGAGATGGAGGGGAGAGAGGGAGGTTGCATGGCAAGGGTAAGGTGAGGGAGGAGAAGCGGGGGGGGGGGGGGGCGCGCGAGGAGGGGAGGTGAATGAGGACCCCCCCCCAAAAAAAAAAAAAAAAAAAAAGTAAGGGGGATGAAGGTTGAAGGGTGGGGGAGGGTGGATATGTTGAGCCGGGGTGTGTGGGGAGGTAGGGGGTGGGGGGGGGGGAACCATTGATTACTGTGTTGTGTGGCAGTGGCAGGCAGGCAGTGGTGGGTAGGCAGGCAGGCAGTGGTGGGTAGGTAGGTAGGCAAGTCAGTTCAGTCAGGTCAGTAGGCAGGCAAGTGGGTGGTGTAAATAGGTAGGTAGCTATAAGTGTGTGGGCTAATTGGCGGGTGGGTGGGTTGGTAGGTAGGTAAGTGGGTGAGTTGGTAGGTAGGTAAGTGGGTGGGTTGGTAGGCAGGCAAGTGGGTGGGTGGGTTGGTACGTAGGTAGGTAAGTGGGTGGGTTGGTAGGCAGGTAAGTGGGTGGGTTGGTAGGTAGGCAAGTGGGTGGGTAGGTAGGTAAGTGAGTGGGTTGGTAGGTAGGTAAGTGGGTGGGTGGGTGGGCTGGTAGGTAAGTGGGTGGGTTGGTAGGTAAGTGGGTGGGTTGGTAGATAAGTGGGTGGGTTGGTAGGTAGGCAAGTGGGTGGGTGCGTTGGTAGGTAGGAAGGTGGGTGGGTGGGTGGATTGGTTGGTAGGTAGGCAGGTGGGTGGGTGGGTTGGTAGGTAGGCAGGTGGGTGGGTGGGTGGGTTGGTAGGTAGGCAGGTGGGTGGGTTAGCAGGCAGGTGGGTGGGTTGGTAGGCAGGTGGGTGGGTTGGTAGGTAGGCAGGTGGGTGGGTGGGTTGGTAGGTAGGCAGGTGGGTGGGTTAGTAGGTGGGTGGGTTGGTAGGTAGGCAGGTGGGTGGGTTGGTAGGTAGGCAGGTGGGTGGGTTAGTAGGTAGACAGGTGGGTGGGTGGGTTGGTAGGTAGGCAGGTGGGTAGGTTAGTAGGTAGGCAGGTGGGTGGGTTGGTAGGTAGCAAGGTGGGTGGGTTAGTAGGCAGGTGGGTGGGTTGGTAGGTAGGCAAGTGGGTGGGTTGGTAGGTAGGCAGGTGGATAGGTTAGTAGGTAGGCAGGTGGGTGGGTTGGTAGGTAGGCAGGTGGGTGGGTAGGCAGGTGGGTGGGTTAGTAGGCAGGTGGGTGGGTTGGTAGGTAGGCAAGTGGGTGGGTTGGTAGGTAGGCAGGTGGGTAGGTTAGTAGGTAGGTAGGCAGGTGGGTAGGTTAGTAGGTAGGTAGGCAGGTGGGTGGGTGGGTAGGTAGGCAGGTGGGTGGGTTAGTAGGCAGGTGGGTGGGTTGGTAGGTAGGCAAGTGGGTGGGTTGGTAGGTAGGCAGGTGGGTGGGGTTGGTAGGTAGGCAGGTGGGTGGGTGGGTTGGTAGGTAGGAAGGTGGGTGGGTTAGTAGGTAGGCAGGTGGGTGGGTGGGTGGGTGGGTTGGTAGGTAGGCGGGGTGGGTGGGTTGGTAGGTAGGCGGGTGGGTGGGTTGGTAGGTAGGCGGGTGGGTGGGTTGGTAGGTAGGCGGGTGGGTGGGTTGGTAGGTAGGCAGGGGGGTGGGTTAGTAGGTAGGCAGGTGGGTGGGTGGGTTGGTAGGTAGGCAGGTGGGTAGGTTAGTAGGTAGGCAGGTGGGTGGGTTGGTAGGCAAGTAGGTGGGTTGGTAGATAGATAGATAGACAGATAGATATAGACATACAGACATGTAGATAGATAGATATAGCCAGATACACACAGATAGGCAGACAGACAAAAGGAGATAACAGAAACACAACCAACCGAGAGACAAGCCAGGCACTCATGTGAGAAGCAGAGGAGACATTTCGGAACACAGCCCGTTTTCTATAACAGGTACAGTACAGGACAACCCAAAGTTCTAAAGTGGGGCGACATGCTTTTTCTTCTCATGTTCTCTCTTTACCTGGCTTGTATCCATTCGGTTCCATTCAGCCTACTGTTTTAAGACGTTTATCCCCATCCAGGTGTCTATTTCTTCCTGGCGAGTGATAGTGAGCCAGCATTGTATGGAGAAATCCGGCTTCGTCGGAGACATTTATATATCGAAAAAATTAAAAATTTAGCCTGCTGTCCAAAACATTTTATTAAATATGCTGGCTTCCTACTTGCCAGGAAAAAATCGACACCTGGATGGGGATAAGCGTCTTAAAACAGTAGGCTGGAATGGGGCCGAATGGATAGAACCCAGAAAGAGAGGGAAAGAGAGAAAAAAAAAAACGAGGTGGGATCCCTAAACCCCTTCAGTACCGGTGACACCCTTTTCATTAATTCTGGCTACCATTAGACGATTTTGTTCTGCTTAGGAAGGACGCCTAGCCATTAAAAGGCTAGACTATCTCAATTAATTCCTTTAGTTGTGACTGATATTTCCTAAGCTTGACACACCTACTTTGAAAGCCTTTGACTAATGAAAATGATCCCTGAGAATATACTCGCCTAAGTTTACCCATAGCAACATTTTAAAAGACAATATATACCCCACTGAAAGTATTAATAAAACAAAAAAAACGTACAACTAAATAGATAAATTACCAATAAAAATAAATACATCAAAGAAAAACCATCAAGAAATAGCTGCATAACCTAAACACACTAAATGTGACAAAACTATAGGCAGCGCCAACCAACTTGACAAAAATCATGACCCCTTAACTTCCTATAACTCAAAATTAATGAAAGCAATCGGGCTGAAACTCCTATACTTTGGGAAGAGTCCACCAGGAAATAGGTGTGAATATTTACAGCCAGTTTGCTCTAGGCCTCTTTGAGTTACGAAGCGGTCAAGGATCGATATTATTGTCAAGTTCGCTGGCGCTACCTACACCATCAAATATATATAACATAAACTCTACGGACTTGAAAACCACACTACAGATAAATACATCAAAGAAAAATAATAAACAAATAATAATAATAAGTAATAATAATAATAATAATAATAATAATAATAATAATAATAAATAATAATAAATAATAATAATAATAATAAAATACATAATATAATAATATAAACTCTATGTACGGTACTTGAAAACCACACTCACGGAACAATGAAGGGAATTCAGCCCAAACAGCCCAACCCCGATCTTGTGAAACTCCCGCAGCTAAGTTATAATTACAAGGGCCATCTGTAAGGAGCGCTGTGCCACCCCTCTTAACCCTTTGAGTACCAGCGACGTGTGTTATATTTGATTCTAGCTATATTTAGACGACATTATGCATCTTAGGAAGGATCTATGGTACTTTAGAAGGTTGGTTGAGATAGTTTGAAGCCTCATTATTGCTAGAGGTCCTTCTTAAGCTTCATAAAATCGTCAAATAGTTGCCAGAATATGATGAAAAGGACGTCTCTGGTACTGAGCGGGTTAACGGTTACCAGCCTTGTTGTATGCCTTAAACTTAAAGGAGAGATTTTCACTTGAGCCTACCAGTTTTTTTTTCTGGACCCCCTTTCTCCCTCATGTTTAGCCCCATTAGTTTTGATACTTTAAGATGTTCGCCTCCATCAGTTTGGCGAATGTTTAGACCTTTTGCCCCCACTCCTGTGAATGTTAAGATCTTTCAAGCCATTTTGGTTTCGATATTTTTTCCTGGTGATCGATAACGAGCCTATAATTTAGGAGGAACCAGCCTTCAGCTTGGACATTTTTCTACCAAAAAATGTAAAAGTTTAACTAAAGGGGGATTTCTTGGGGTTATTTTATTAAGCTTGATGGAGGTCTAGGGAAGAAACTAACTAAAGAATAAATACATATGAAAACCCGACCAATACATAGACCCTTCCCTCTATAACAAATTTAAGGGGATATTTCCACTTGAGGGATTATTTTTCTGGACCCCTTTCTCCCTCATGTTCACCCCATTGCTTTTGATATTTTAAGACGTTCGCCCCATAATTAAGACCTTCCGCCCAATTTCTGTCAATTTTAAGACCTTTCATGCCAATTTAGGTGTCAAATTTTTTCTGGCGAGCGATAGCGAGCCTGTAATTTAAGAGGAACCGGCCTTTGGCCGGGACATTTATCTTGAAAGGGGGCCTAGAGGGTGTCATTTTAAGCTTGATGGAGGTCTAGGGAACACACTAAAATCTCCCCTTAACGGAATTTTCGCGAATGGAGGACGCTTTTGGGTGGATGGATTTGGTGTCCATTATATTTGATAACCCTCCCTTCCTTCCTTCATTAACCCGTTCAGTACCAGGAACGGCCTTTTCATCATATTCTGGCAACCATTGGACGATTGTATTCAGCTTACAAAGGACCTCTAGCAATAAAGTGGCATCAACCTATCTCCACCAACCCTCATAAGGGGAGATCTCCACTTGAGGGATTTTTTTCTGGACCCCTTTCTCCCTTATGTTTAGCCCCATTGCTTATGATATTATAAAACGTTCACCCCGTTAGTTTGGCGATTTTAAGAACTTTCACCCCATGTTAAAACCTTTCGTGTTATTCAGGTGTCGATTTTATCCTGGCGAGCGATAGCGAGCCTGTAATTTAAGAGGAAACGGCCTTCGGCCGGGACATTTTTCTACCGAAAAATTTACAAATTAATCTTGAAAGGGACTCAAGGGAGTGTAATTTTAAGCTTGCTGGAGGTCTAGGGAACAAACTAAATACCTCCCCTTAACTACCGTACCACAGATTCTTCCCGAGCTGCATACTATCGTCTAAATATACAGCAAGAATATAATATAACACATCGCTGGTGCTCAAAGGGTTAAAGTAAAAATTCAAATGTTTAAATAAATAAATATATAAGTTGAAAATAATATGCTCTAGCCACACGCGCCATGGCTTCTATAAAAACTAGCCTGCCAGAAAGCTCCTGTAGAAGAGTTGGTAATGACCGTAGGAGAGGGAAGCAGTTACCACGGTCCCACCGGTATATGAACCTATTGTATCTTGTATGGACCGTATTGTAACTTGTATGGACCGTATTGTAACTTGTATGACCGTACCGTAACTTGTATGGACCATACCGTAATTTGTATGGACCGTATTGTAACTTGAATGGACCGTATTGTAACTTGTATGGACCGTACTGTAACTTGTATGGACGTACCGTAATTTGTATGGACCGTATTGTAACTTGTATGGACCGTATTGTAACTTGTATGGACCGTACCGTAACTCTGTCTCTCACACACACACGTACATACCAGTATATGGACCGTACGGTACCGTAACTTGCATGGACCGTAACTCTCACACACACATACACACCAATATGGACCGTACCGTAACATATATGGACCGTACCGTAACTCATCTCGCTCAACGGTCATGGAGCGGGGAAGGTGTACGTGATACGAGAACACTTGGGCTATGTAGTGGTCTCTCTCTCTCTCTCTCACTCTTTCTCTCTCTCTCTCTCACACACACACATTCTCTGTCTCACTTTCACACTCACACAGTCTCACTTTCACTCTCTCTTTTTCAGTCTGATTTTGTTTTCTCTCTCTCTCTCTCTCTCTCTCTCTCTCCTCTCTCTCTCTCTCTCTCTCTCTCTCTCTCTCATTTGTGTTGTGTCTGTGATGCACTAGAAACATGTAAACAAGTAAATAAATATTAGTGTGTGTGTATGTATAACACTAATAAACGTGTTTCTCGATCTGTACGAGGTTGTTTGAAGCTAATTTATCTAACTTATGAGGAGAGAGAGAGAGAGTGGAAAAAGAGTGAGAGTGGAAGAGAGAGAGAGAGAGAGAGAAGAGAGGGGGAGAGAGAGAGAGAGAGGCAGAGCGAGAGAGAGAGGCAGAGGCAGATAAGTGCCTCCGTGCGCATTAATAACATTAACTCCTTGTAAAGTGCATGCGTCACACGACCTCTCAGTGAACATAACCCGCTATAATTATTACCTTACTGGATTAATATAAATACTTACATAACACACTATTATGTATTCAGTTTAATCATCATCTTATTATTCAATGTAATAATCATCATCATCATCATCTTAGATCAGCATTATAGGAGGCGCCAGTTCTTCCCGAGGAATTCACTAGCGCTCGGAACACCTTACCATGTTATGATTCCAGGTTCCAATGTATGAAGTGTAGGTAGTCAAGTCAATTCACTTCTTTATTTCGGAATGCACATACAATACACAATTACATCTGTTATATATTGCAAAATATAAATTTGGTGGACAGATTGGATATGCACCAAGGAAGAAGTTAATCAATCAATTTAGGAGGCGATCCGGATCATATGTCACTGCTATCATAATTGTACATTTACATTTAATATGAGTAAACGTTCTACCGAGTGCCCCTCTAGGTTTAATATGAGATAAACGTTCTACCGAGTGCCCTCTAGGTTTTTTTGTTTCAGCTTTACATTGTTAAAGTTTTTCATTTCGTATGTGACCTGCTCTTTACACCTGAACTTATATTTACCTTTCTGTTAGTATGATTACTAGCTTTATCATTATTGCTTTACACTATGTTCCTGGCTGTTTCCCCATTCTCCCTTCGAAAAGATTTGTCAATTAAACGACTGGCAACTATATTTCTCCATACCGTACCTTTCTCATATCTCTATCTCTATCTATCACTCTCTCTCTCTCTCTCTCTCTCTCTCTCTCTCTCTCTCTCTCTCTCTCTCTCTCACTCTCTCTGTATAAAAGAAGGAATAAGAAAGGATATACTGTATATACTACACACACACACACATTATATATATATATATATATATATCCTTTCTAATTCCCTTTCTTTTTGCTCACCACTTCTTTCACCTTCCTTTCTATCTTCACTGCTCCTCCCTCCCTTCCTCCCCAGAGACTTCCAGAGATGTGGGCTATTCTCTCTCACCCCCCCCCCCCCTTTTGTTCTCTCCTCTCTCTCTCTCTCTCTCTCTCTCTCTCTCTCTCTCTCTCTCTCTCTCTCTCTCTCTCTCTCTCTGTATAAAAGAAGGAATAAGAAAAGGATATACTGTATATACTATATATACTACACACACACATTATATATATATATATATATATATATATATATATATATATATATATCCTTTCTAATGCCCTTTCTTTTTGCTCACCACTTCTTTCACCTTCACCTTTCTTTCTTTCTTTCTTTCTTTCTATCTTCACTCCTCCTCCCTCCCTTCCTCCCCAGAGACTTCCAGAGATGTGGGCTATTCTCTCTCACCCCCCCCCCCCTTTTTATCTCTCTCTCTCTCTCTCTCTCTCTCTCTCTGACAAATATTCTGATATGCTTGTGTATGTAAAATAGGAGTAGGGTAAAGACCGTATAACCATCTTTGCCCTTTTCCAGATCAAGTACCTACTGTATATACACCATATCATTTTATGTACTATTGTCATCTCCATAATGAGTCAAATTAAATCATATCAAATCTCTCTCTCTCTCTCTCCAAGCTTCTCTAACTAACACCTTGACCCTCTCACTAACACATAAAACAGTCCCCCAAACTCTCCCACTCACTCTCTCTCTAAGCTTTTCTAACTTACACCTTGAGACTCTCACTAATTTTTAACACGTAAGACAGTCCCCCAAACTCTCACTCTCTCTCTGTCTGTCTGTCTGTCTGTCTGTCTGTCTGTCTGTCTCTGTCTGTCTCTCTCTCTCTCTCTCTCTCTCTCTCTCTCTCTCTCTCTCTCTCTCTCTCTCTCTCTCTCTCAAAACATTAATAATTATATTGTGCCCAATTGTAACTGAATTATTTTATCACAAACAATTATTGTATTAATATGTTATAATTGTCTGCCTGCATTGAGTCTGCGGGGCGGTAAATAAAGGTTATTAGGGAGGTCAAGTCTCTCTTAAAATACCGTATGAGCCAATTCTCCCCAGTTATCTGTCTATATATGAATCTCGGTGGATCACATGCTTGCTTTCACTCATTTCTTTGGGAGGTGTTGGAGTGAAATGAATACAAATAAATATTAATCTACCTATCCACTCAACCAACAAATGTATATATTGATCTATACAAATATTTCATGAAGTGTATAGTGTCCTTTTCTGTCCCCCCTCCTCTACATCTTTAATCGGCGAAAATAATTACTCTCGTCTTAATTTCTCCGAGGCATAACAAAGTCTTTGCAGGTACCTTGGAGAATATCTTTATGGTCACATCATAATTATCGAAATTTGACACAAAACGAATCGTGTGTTTGTATTATAAAAGACGATACGCGCGTGCAGGTGGTGTGTGTGTGTGTGTGTGTGTGTGTGTGTGTGTGTGTGTGTGTGTGTGTGTGTGTGTGTGTGTGTGTGAGAGAGAGAGAGAGTGTGAGAGTGAGTGAGAGAGAGAGATTGTGAGCGTGCGTGTGTATATCTTATAATAAACTCCTATATGTTTAGGAGAAAATGTTATAGTTTTAGGGGACCTAAATGCTAGGGTAGGAAATGAGCCTGTTGAGGGAGTCATCGGTAGTTTTGGTGTGGATGGTGTAAACGAGAGTGGAGAAAGACTGAAAAATGTATGTGAAGAGTGTAGATTGAGTGTAGGTAATACGTTCTTCAAAAAAAGGCGTATACACAAGTACACCTGGCATAGACTTGTGAGGGGAGAGATTGTAGAGAGGGCATTGATGGATTATGTGCTGGTGACAAGGGAAAGATTGTGTAGACTGCTGGATGTGAATGTGATGAGAGGTGAGGCGGAGGGTATGTCAGATCATTACCTGGTGGAGGGAAAGCTAAGAGTTAAGAGTTACAGGAGAATAAGAGACAAGCGTGAAGTAAGAGAGGTAATAAAAGTTAGTGAGTTAGAGAAGAGTGAAAAAGAGAGGGAGTACAAGGAAAGACTAAATGAAAAGTGGATGGAAGTGAGAGAGATGGAAGAGAGAGAAGTAGAGGTTGAATGGCAACAGTTTAAGGAAGGAGTGAAAGCAAGTGCAGAGGTAGTATGCGGCAAAAGGAAAGTAGGAGGCAGAGGTATCAGGAAGGGAAGCGAGTGGTGGAATGATACGGTGAGAAAGGCAGTTGAGGAGAAGAGACAGTGTTTTGAGAGGGTTTTACAGGATGGTAGTGTTGAGGTATGGGAGAGGTACAAGGAGAAAAGGAGAGAGGCAAAACGGAAAATTAGAGAAGCGAAAAAAGATGCAAACGAAAGGTGGGGCCAAAGGCTGAGTGAGAATTTTGAAGAACGAAAGAAGATGTTCTGGAAGGAGGTAAATAAAGTAAGGAAAGGAGGACAAAAGAGGGAAGAGTCAGTGAAAGATGAAAATGGAGAATTACTAGTGGAACCAGTTGAAGTGAGGAAAAGATATGCCAAGTATTTTGAATCTTTGTTAAATACAAGAGATGGAAGAGAAGCAGTGATTGAAGCAGAGGTGGATGGAGATAGGTTACCCAGGCCACCCAGGTGGCAGGGAATGAATGAAAGGATTGAGGAAAATGAGGTGAAAGAAGCAGTGAAACAAATGAGAGCGGGAAAAGCAGAAGGTTTGGATGGTATTGCTGTGGAGTGTATAAAGAAGGGTGGAGATGTGATAATAGATTGGTTGGTGAGACTTTTCAACGTGTGCTTTGTTGTGTCAAGGGTACCAATAGACTGGAAGAGTGCATGTATTGTGCCGTTGTACAAGGGGAAGGGAGATCGGCAGGAGTGTTCAAGTTATAGAGGTATTAGTTTATTGTCAGTGGTTGGAAAGCTGTATGGCAGGGTGTTGATAGAGAGGATAATAAAGTGTACAGAAGTTGCAATAGGAGAAGAACAGTGCGGTTTTAGGAGGGGAAGAGGGTGCGTGGATCAGATGTTTGCAGTAAGACAGTTATGCGAGAAGTATTTAGAGAAGCATAAGGAGATATTTTGGGCTTTTATGGACTTGGAAAAAGCGTATGATCGTGTGGACCGTGAAGCAATGTGGAAGGTGTTAAGGATTTATGAAATAGGAGGAAATTTGTTAGAAGCAGTTAAGAGTTTTTATGAAGGGAGTAGAGCATGTGTGAGAGTAGGAAATGGTGAGTTGAGTGAATGGTTTGAGGTAAAGGTAGGTTTGCGACAGGGTTGTGTAATGTCACCATGGCTGTTTAATATGTTTATGGATGGTGTGGTGAGGGAGGTGAAAAGGAGAACTATGGGAAGAGGATTGGGTTTAGTAGGAAAGAATGGTAGAGATTGGGAGTTGAATCAGTTGCTGTTCGCTGATGACACAGCATTGGTGGCGGATTCTGATGAGAAACTGCAGCGGGTAGTCAAAGAGTTTGGTGTGGTTTGTGGAAGGAGGAAACTGAAGGTGAACGTCAATAAAAGTAAAGTAATGGTGTGTAATAGGGGAGAGCATAGGGTGAATCTAGATGTGAGGCTGGATGGGGAAATATTGGAACAAGTAGAGTGTTTTAAATATCTAGGAGGAACGATAAGCAGGAGTGGAGGTATGGAAGTGGAGGTAAAACAGAGAGTGTGTGAAGGAAGGAAGGTTTTCGGAGCAATGGGAAGTATGTGGAAGACGAGAAATCTCGGAGTGAAAGTAAAAAGTGCACTGTATCAAGGAATTGTTGTGCCAACAGTGATGTATGGGGCTGAGACATGGGCTCTGAAGAAAAAGGAGAAAAGAGGGCTGGATGTGATGGAGATGAGCTGCTTGAGGAGTATGTGTGGAGTTACTCGTAGAGACAGATTGAGGAATGAAGAGATACGTAGGAGAGTGGGGCAGCAGGAACATTTGTCAGCCAGAGTGGACAGAAGGGTGCTGAGCTGGTATGGTCATGTTGAACGAATGGGAGATGAAAGGCTTACAAAGAGAATATGTGAGTCAGGTACAAGGGGAGATAGAAGGGCAGGAAGACCCCCATTGAGATGGAGAGACTGTGTAAGAAAGGCTTTGGATGATAGAGGAATGACTATAGATCAGGCAGGGGAAGTGGTGGTGGACAGGAGTGAATGGAGAATGCTTGTGAATAGTTGAGTGAACACGTGGTCATTTGGAGTAAGGGGTCGGGCGCAAGTTTGACTAGATAATAGTCCATCAGGCGCCTGGCCCGGGGGGACGATTAATATGAAGGGTGTGCCTGGAAGTGTGGTGGGAGGGCTTGTGGCTTTGGCTCCGCTGCATGTCTGCCTGCCGAGATCGGAACCTCTCCGGGTGGTCAGGGGCCGGGGGAGTGCTGGAGCGACCTTGGTAACCCTGGTCTCTGGGTCTTCTCCTGGGTGACCTGGATGTGTGTGAGTTTGTGTTTTTTATCTGTGTTTATTTTTTGTTTTATGTTGTTTTTGTATTTTCCCTGTTCTTGCTCTGTCTTGAGTCGGCTACCCCCAAAATGGGGATTGGGCCTGAGCATATAGATAGATAGATAGATAGATGTTTAGGTTATTCAATTAGCTCTCTTCACTGTATAAAAGTTTGCTCCCAACAATATATTTTTCTTTCCAGATTGAGACTATATTTATCTCATAAGTAATTTAAGGCCCATCGATCTGGCTGGAATATCACGAAACTGTGGTTCTTCCCTCTCTCTCTCTCTCTCTCTCTCTCTGCGGGAGATTTTGCGGGAGATTCTGCGGGAATTTTGTAACAAATTACTAGTCCATTTACAATTTTCAGGCTTTAACTGTGTCATACTGCTAACATAAATTTTTTTTTTTTTTCAGGCATAAATTGTGTTCTATTGCTAACATATTTTTTGTGATTTACAGCCATAATATTCTTTTTGTGATTAACATATTATTTTTGTGATTTACAGGCATTAATTGTACCATATTGCTAACAAATATTTTTTGTTACTGTACTGTATACTTTTTCCAGTTTTTTCACTAGGCTACATTAACCCTCTCCCACTTTTTTTTTTCCAGTAAATTTTGTAACAAATTTCTAGTCCATTTGTGATTTTCAGGCTTTAACTGTGTCATACTGCTAACATATTTTTTTGTTTTTTTCAGGCATAAATTGTGTTCTATTGCTAACATATTTTTTGTGATTTACAGGCATATTAATTTTATCATATTGCTAACAAAAATTTTTGTGATTTTCAGGAATTAATTGTATCACATTGCTAACATACATTTTTTGTGATTTTCAGGCTTTAATTGTACCATTTTGCTAACATAAATTTGTGTGATTTTCAGGCATATTGTGATTATATCGTCATGGCGCCGCAACGAACCTGCACGAGTTGTTCCGGTAAATTTGGCCCTACCATGTTTGTTGATACTGATGTCCAAATTTGTAGATTTTGCCAGCTCCGAGAGAAGATTGCGGATGAATTGAATGCACCTCACCGCAAGATCGATGCCCTGACTACGAAGCTTGAATCCCTTCAAGAATTTGCCACACTCAACGTAGGAGTGCCCTCGGCCCAAGAAACCACTACTATGTCAACCGCCATTCCAGTGCATACAGTACCGGTACCCACACCAGCAGCTACCTTAGATGTTGCAGATAATAATAATGACTCTACTCTCACTCCCCCCCAGGACAACTTTCAGTTAGTGAGAAACAATGTCCATCCCAGTACCAGTACCAGGAAGGTCATCCCGACAACATGCCAAAACCGCTTCAAAATTCTGGCTATTGACGAGGAAGAGGAAACGGAAGAAGTTCGGCTTGTGGGCGACTCCATGGTCCGTGGCCAACTAACCGAGTTCTGCGCCAGGGCACCCAGGACCAGAAAGCGATTCTGTATCCCAGGTGGCGGCGTGGACAACATTGTTGCGGCTCTGGAAGAGGTTTCCAGGCTCGCCCCCGCAAGCACTACGTACATCATCCACGTTGGATCTAACGATGTCCAACGGACGCGGTCAGAGGAATTACTTTGCAAGTACCGGCGGCTGATCAGGTCCTTCAAGGAAAAATCTAATAGAATCTTAATTTCAGGAATTGTTCCCCGGATTGATGTAGAAAACCGATTCTACAACATAGCTACCAGTACAAATCGCCGACTAGCCAAACTCTGCAGGGAGGAGAACATCGGCTTTGTCGACACGTGGGATAATTTTTACTATGATAAATCTTTGTTTTCAGGAGATGGTGTACATCTCAATGAAGTAGGAGCTGCACGTCTTGGTCGTCTGCTGAACGATGCAGTCAAGGATTTCCGTTCAAAAAACGGGGTCAACCAGACCCAAGACAGGGTAGTGTAAGTCAAATACGAACTGAAAATTCAGACAACGCACAATCAGTAACATCCAACTCTAATACTCTTAAGGTGTTTTATGTAAATGCTCGTAGCATACGCAATAAATTTTCAGATCTAGAGGAAATCGTGTTTACAGAACATTATGATATAATCGGCATTACAGAATCTTGGTTAAATACGGAAGACAGAGACTTTTTAGCCGAATATACGCTTCCTGGTTATACAATGTTTGAGAAAAGTCGGATCAATAGAAATGGAGGAGGAGTTCTGTTTTTTATAAAGGAAAGTCTTAATCCCGTCTTAATGTCAAAACCTCAAATTGCGAATATAGACATATCTTACGTACTATTAAATAATAAACGAGGAACTAAAATAACACTAGCTTTATTATACAGACCCCCATCTCAATCAGTGCAAACTGACAGTGAAATTTATGAACAAATTGCAGAAATAACTAACATACAAGATACCGTAATTCTTGGCGATTTCAACTTACCCGTGACTAAATGGGGCGATATTCTTACTTCACACTCTGGACACGACCTCTATGCTAACTTGCAAGAGAGTTCACTTTTTCAATTTGTACAATCTCCGACCCGTGGTAATAATGTGCTTGACCTTGTACTCGCAACAAAAGAAGAATTAATAGAGAATTTGAATGTTGGTGATGAATTCAGTAACAGCGACCATCGTATGATAACTTTCACTTTAAAGTTTACTAGTAACAAATCAAATAGCAGCATTGAGAAAGTCCCTAATTTCAAGAAAGCAAATTTTCATAAACTTAAATCAAAACTTAAAGAAACTGACTGGAGCTTTCTGACTAACAATAACGACATAAATACATCTTGGGAGTGTTTCACAACCACTTACCTTAAGGCAGTGCAAGACTGCATACCATCGAAAATACGGCGTCCAGGCCAAAATGATAAACCCAAATGGTGGAATAAAGATATTTCAGACTGTCTGCTTGCTAAAAATTTTGCGAATGATAGATTAAAATCCTCACAAAATGACGAAGAACGGGTGAAATTTGTAGAGCTACGACGCAAAGCCAAAAAGTTAATTAAGCAAAGTAAAAAGACCCTGGAGTTACATGTTGCGAATCAAAGTAAAACAAACCCGAAATAATTCTATAGTTATATCAGAAAGAAAACAGTAGTTACTTCAACTGTTGGACCGTTAGTCGATGAAAATGGAGAATACACCAAAGACGAAGTACAAATGAGTAATGCCCTCAATACCTTCTTTGCATCAGTTTTTACAACCGAAGACCTCAGTGATATCCCTACACCATCGCCGATTCAGATTGATAATTCAGATGTTCTAAGCAATATCACCGTTACAGAGAGAGAAGTATTGAATTGTTTAGATAAACTCAAGGTAAATAAAACGCCTGGACCTGATACAATCTCACCTAGAGTTCTAAAGGAAGCTAAGGATGAGCTCTCCAAACCACTGACATTGCTATTCAATGAATCCTTGCAGTCTGGGACTATGCCTGATCAGTGGAAGCTAGCCAACGTAACACCGATATTCAAAAAAGGCAGCAAATCCCTACCCAGTAACTATCGTCCAATTAGCTTAACCTCAATTGTATGTAAAATGCTAGAAACGGTCATAAGAGACAGACTCGTAAATCACTTAGAGGCAAATAACTTACTTAAAGATACTCAACACGGCTTTCGTAAAAAACGTTCCTGTTTAACAAACCTTTTAGACTTCTTCCACGATATCTTCAACCTCTACGATGAGAGTAAAGCTGTAGATATTATATACCTTGATTTTCAAAAGGCCTTTGACAAAGTTCCCCACAAACGATTACTGCTAAAACTAAAAGCGCATGGAATACAAGACGGTGTGTTGAAATGGATAGAAAATTGGCTCAGCGACAGAAAGCAAAGAGTAGTCATAAACGGTAAGCATCTAAATGGACCAATGTAAGTAGTGGGGTACCCCAGGGATCGGTACTAGGACCAATTATCTTTCTAATTTACATCAACGACATAGATGAGGGTCTCACCTGTACAGTCTCGAAATTTGCTGACGATACAAAAATTGCAAATAGCGTACTCTCAAAAGAACAAGTTGACGATATGCAACACAATCTAGATAAATTGTCATGTTGGGCCCAAATTTGGCAAATGAGTTTCAATGCGGATAAATGTAAAGTACTACATATCGGATACCTAAATGAGAAAGCAAACTATTCGATGAATGGCACTCAGCTTAAGAATGTAAACAAAGAAACCGATCTGGGAGTAACAATATCGAGTAACCTAAAACCGAGTCAACAATGTTCAGAAGTTGTTAAGAAGGCAAACACAATAATTGGCTTTATAGGCAGGTCATTTGAGCATAAATCCAAAGATGTTATCCTAACCCTTTACAATTCCTTAGTCCGCCCTCTTCTGGAATACTGCGTTCAATCCTGGTGCCCTTATTACCAAAAAGATATAAACAAGCTAGAACGAGTTCAACGTAGAGTTACCAAAATGATACCTAGCCTAAAGAACAAACCATACGAAGAGCGTCTTAGAGAATTAAATCTATTTCCTTTAACCCAGCGCAGATTAAGAGGCGACTTAATTCAAGTGTTCAAAATCATCAAAGGCATCGACAATATGAACTGTAGTAAGTACTTCACTATCGACCAATCTAATTACACGCGGGGAAACGGTTGCAAAATTATTGGTAAATCTTTTAACTCACACGAATCTAAGAATTTCTTCTTCAATCGAGTTGTCAACTTGTGGAATGGGCTTCCCCGAGACGTTATAGACTGCAGCACCGTTGATTCATTTAAACTCCGCTTAGACAAATATCTCGCATCAAACCCGCGACTGACTGCGTTTGTAAATGAATAACTTTATTTTATCCTCCCCTCAGTTACTAACCCATCTGTCCCCTACTAACTTCCTAATCCTGCCACGGACATTAGTTCTAGGGCAGTAGTTCCCTTTCCAATGTTCCCTTACCCACTCTAAACCACTGTTTGGACACTTGATCCTCAGTGTTTTGGAGGACAAGCAGCCTAGAAGGGTCACTAGACCTGTTGTTGCTTGATTTCCTTTGTACTCCTTTGTACTCTCTCTCTCTCAATACACCCTTAGATTATTAATATTCAATTCACTTCGTTGTTTTTCCCCTTTAACACTAACTTTTATATTTACCTGCCTCTCCCCCCTCGCCCTCGCTCTCTCTCTCTCTCTCTCTCTCTCTCTCTCTCTCTCTCTCTCTGGCGGTGAAGGGGGAATGATGTACCGAGTTTAAAATTAGAAGGGAGAACTCTGGCTGGGAAGGGGAGAGAGGAAGGGGGAAGGAAGGGGGAAGGGGGAAGGAAGGGGGAAGGAGGAAGGAAGGGGGAAGGGGGAAGGAAGGGGGAAGGGGGAAGGGGGAAGGAAAGGGGAAGGAAAGGGGAAGGGGGAAGAAGGAAGGGGGAAGGAAGAGGGAAGGAAATGGGAAGAAGGAAGGGGGAAGGGGAAAGGAAGGAAGAGGGAAGGGGGAACGAAGGGAGAAGGGGGAACGAAGGGAGAAGAGGGAACCAAGAGAAAGGTAAAAAAAGTGAAGAAAGAAGAAGAGAAGAGAAGAGAAGACACTACATAAAAGAAAAACAAATGATGAAAGTGCAGAAGAAAATGTTAAAGGATTATATTACAAATAGAGGAGAGGACGTGCAGAAGAAAAGTAAACACAATATAATACCAATTAAGGGGAGGTTTTTAGTTAATTCCCTAGACCTCTTATCAAGCTTAAAATTACACCCCCCTTAACCCCCTTTCAAGATAAATTTGTACATTTTTCGGTAGAAAAAATTCCCGGCCGAAGGCCGGTTCCTCTCAAATTACAGGCTCGCTTTCGCTCGCCTGGAAAAATCGACACCTGAATGGCACGAAAGGTCTTAAACTTGACATAAATGGGGCGAAAGTTCTTAATATCGCCAAACTAATGGGGCGAACGTCTTAAAATCTCAAAAGC
Organism: Lithodes maja; assembly: GCA_037953745.1. Taxonomy (NCBI): domain Eukaryota; kingdom Metazoa; phylum Arthropoda; class Malacostraca; order Decapoda; family Lithodidae; genus Lithodes; species Lithodes maja. The sequence goes on from JBAKBP010004303.1 coordinate 137,455, forward strand.
AATGGGGCTAAACATAAGGGAGAAAGGGGTCAAGAAAAAAATCCCTCAAGTGGAAACCTCCCCTTAACAGGAGAGAAAAGGAATAGAAAATATATTAACGCTGAAAAGAGAAAGGGGAAACGAAAGTCACAGGGCTTGCTATCGCTTGCCAGAAGAAAAAAAAATCGACGTATAAATGGCACGAAAGGTCTAACAATTGAAAAAGAAATGGGGCGAGATTTCTTAAATTCGCCAAACTAACGGGACGAACGTCTTTAAATCTCAAACTAATGGGGCTGAGAATGAGGGAGAAGGGGGTCCAGATAATAACCCCCCCCCCCTTACACTTATCTACTGTAGAACTATTTGTAACTTCTGACAAAACTCAGTTAACCCTCTGAAGATTATGACGCATTTTCACAGCATATTCTGGCTATCATTAGACGATGTTATACAATTTAGAAAGGATCTGTGGGAATTATAAGGGTAGAGACTATCTCACTTAACCCTTTCACTTCCATATACCCTTCCCAATCTGAAGACAATTGTCTAATAAGAACCAGAATACAGACAAGAAATGCGTGATCGGATCTTGAAAGGGTTAAACTTCTCTACTGTAGAACTTTTTTACAACTCCGAAAAAAGTTGGTTCCCGTTCAAACCTATCTTCTACGTGGAAAGGTTGCCCCGACGTAATCCGGTGCTAAACCTCTCCAGTTCTAACTTACAGCCAGGAGAGAGAAGAAAATAGAAG
>JBAKBP010004304.1:0-60939 GCA_037953745.1 Lithodes maja
GTTGTGGTACCAGCAATTGAAAACGTGGTGCCCGGAGCCGGTATCGCTCCCGGTCGGGTATTTCCACTTAGACACGATTGGCAACCTAGCGACCTCGCTGACTTTTGCATTATGGACATTCAGGAGGCCAAGTGGCTGGCACCATACGGTAGAGATGTGACTAATAAATTAATCAATCAATATACTCAGTCTACGAAACGTCAGTATCACTCACATTGGCAAGCCTTTACTTCCTGGATTGTCAGAACGGAACAGAATGTGCCCTCAGTGGCTTTAATTTTCAATTACTTGAATTATCTGTTTGAACAGAAACATTTATCGGTGGTAACATTAAAAAATCACTTAACTGCAATTAGAGTGCCCTTTTTAGACCTTACAGGTCTTTCCATACCGGTGGCGGAGGAAACAGGTTTTATGAGAGCTTGTTTTAAACTTCGCCCACCTCCCCGTCAGCTCATGCCTACTTGGTCTCTCGACAAAGCTTTGTCTTTACTTCACTCTCGTCTGTACCAAAATACTGCAGACTTTGCTTTACTCTTAAAAAAGGCGGTTTTCCTTATGGCTTTGGCCACCGGGAACAGAGTGTCTGAGCTGGCGGCAATGAGCAACACACCCAATTGCCTTAGGTTTGGTAGACTTAACGAATGTATTTACATTGCGCCTTCCCCAGGTTTTGTAGCCAAGAATGAGCACAGTGCACACGTGTTTTCAGAGTTCACGGTGCCAGCATTAAAAAGGGGAAAGGTGCATCATAATCTATGTCCAGTGCAAGCTCTAACCAAATATTTGAGAGTAGCTCCTCTAAACCCCCAAGGTGCTTTATGGGTAGCAAGTACGGGTAAACGCTTACTTAAACGGCGATTAGCATCTCTTCTGGTCGAAGTCATTAAAGAGAGTAATCCCGGCGTGGTGGGTAGGGCCCACGATTTACGCAAATGGGCAGCCTCTTTACGTTTCCTGAAAAACTTTTCAGTGGAAGATATCGCGTCCACTCAATTGTGGGCGTCTAATCATACGTTTTTGTCTAGATACTTGTCAGTTGCTCTAGACAAACCTTCCTTACCATGTATAGCTTTAAGGCAGAGGGTCTAGGTGGCCCTACAGTCACTTTTGTTTATTTTCACAAAGGGGGGGGGGGGGGGTGCAGTCAGTTGACATAGGACACCCTAGACCCCGCCGGAGTATGAGAGCTGTGATACAATGTAAGGTTAATGTGATATAAAATTTCTCAGAGAGAAATTGTGCTAGTACAATGTTAGTACAAAACAACAGGGTTGTTATAGTAGTGTTAACTGCGAAAGCAATTTAATTTTAGAATCAGTGGAGATCCTTTGCAATTTATCTCCACGATTATGTTGGGGTTTATGATGTGCACATATAAGCTTATAACTTGTTATTTTTGTCACCACTCGTTGAGTGGGGTGCCTTTGTAACTACAGATCTGTGTTCAGAATCTTTAGGGTTACCCATTTTGTCAGACAGGCTTCTTTGAAGCACGCACCTGCCTGAACCCCTTTTTCTTGTATTTTTTCGGCGACACCAATGATTAAATATATTTTTCAAGAATAAGAATACTATGTGGTTGTTTTTATTATCTACTTTTCTAGAGTTATGATATGATTACGAATGTCCCCCTCCAGTCTTAGAAATCAGGCATATTCGTCAATGATGGAGGGGCCACTAATAAATTATAGGTTTGACTCCTGTAAGGAGATAAAGAAAACCTAATATTTAGTAGTGGCCCCGTAATCATTGACGACTGGGGCCCTCCCGACCGTCCCCTTCCCATTCGTTGATGTACAGTAGGGTCTCGTAAGATGCGAGTTTATGGTCGATGGATGCGTCCGCATCTTACGATTTCGCATCTTACGATCACGTAAAAATACGGAAAAACGTCCCGCCTAAGGCTCGCATTTTATTTTTATTTTTTCGCATCTTAAGGTTTCTCCTCGGATTTAGCCCACTTTGAGCCTCCGATTCGCAAATTATGGTCAGTCTCGCATCTTAAAATAATTAATTTATTATTTGGGGGTCCTCGCATCTTATGCGAATCGCATCTTCTGATCTCGCATCTTACGAGACCCTACTGTATTAAGGATCTTGGTTTACTTGATATGTCAGTGAAGGAGGAATGACGCCTGAATCAGCGTCTGGTCAGAGATCCACACAAGTACATCCACGATATGATGGAAAGCTTATTAGATAGTTATTCTTATTTTCTTTTTGTTTTTATTTTTTACGAAGTTTTTTCGTAGTGAGAACCCAATTCATAATGACTGAAGCCATGAGTGAGGTCGCGTGCGCTCATGATGAAGGCGCCTCAGTTTTTAAATGCTCTGCGCGGTAGATTCAAACTACGGCGGATTAGTGTTTGAAGAGGATGCCTTATGTAATAGGCATGTTCGTCAATGATTACGGGGCCACTACTAAATATTAGGTTTTCTTTATCTCCTTACAGGAGTCAAACCTATAATTTTGCAAGGGTGTTATTTCCACATAGTGATTTTGATTAGTTCTTTTGCCTTTATTTTTATTCATTTTTATTTTTTATAGAAGTTAAGGGATGAGGTCGCGAGGAACCTATTTACCCTGTCATTGACCTATTTTACTGTTAGGCGATCAGAACAGAGGCAAGGGGTGTGAGGAGATTGCCCAACTATCTCCACCAGCCGAGAATCGACCTCGGTCCTCCCGGTTAGAAACCGAGCGCTCTACCAATGTCGCTACTGGTCACCCCGCCTTTATTTTGTCTTTTTCCCAGTTTTGGTGTGTTTATTTTGCAAGTTTTATAATTTTATACAGTACTGTATTAAATATTTTGTGTTTATATTGGAGGTAACATTACAGAATACTATATCATACCGTTTAGGAAAAAAAATGTGCTAATGATGGGTCAATAAGAGAATTTATTCAGTACCCCTTATATTTCTAGAAGTCCTCCTAATAGTTTGTTGTTGTTGTTCCCTAAGCTGCGTGGGAATTTCCACACTTCCTAATACAGTAAACCCTAGCTATCTCGGACTAATTGGGGGGAGACCCAGTCCGAGATGACCGAAAATCCGAGATGTCCGAAGTCCGACTTATGTCCGACTTAAGAGAGGAAAATGTCCGAATTGGAAGAGGGAGTCCGAGCCACCAGAGAAAACGGAGACTTCCCTATCACTAACAACTTTGATTCAAGATAAATTACAGTACCTGTACAGTATCCAGCAGACATATATTATAAATATCACTTTCCTTCTCTATTTCACTGTCCTTCTCCACCTCACTGTAGCCTTAGATCTCGGAATTTGCCCTTAGATCTCGGAATTTTCCGAGATATATGACACCTGTCCGACAGACCATGTGGGCCCTCGGAGTATTCCCCTTACATCTCGGAATTTTCCGAGATATATGGCGAACTTTCCGAGAGGCCGATGCCAGTCCGAGTAGTCCGGGTTTCCGACTTCTAGAGGTCCGAGATAGCGAGGGTTTACTGTAGTAAAGTTGAGGGGCATACACTGAAGCATTGCATAGCTGCGGTGTTCTCTGTCTCCTTGACCTTTAGAGCATGCGGTTATTAAGCCAATACAGGGTAAACTGACGTTGGATTATATGTAACCCTTTCAGTATTATGATCCCGTTGTTGTTCCATTTATTGTAGCTATCAATTGACAAGTTTATTCAGTTAAGACCAAGTTGTGAAAGGTAGCGAGTTAATTGACATACCGATACTGTAGTATTTTCCAGTTAGATTTGTATACGGTCCCATGGCAGTTGGGCCGCATTCCAATTGACCACTTGCCAGTTTCAGGCTACTGTACAGTTTAAGGAAGTTGGAGCTGTAGACGTCGATAGTAAACATAAATGCAATAATAATGTAGGTTTCTGATGGATAAAAAGTACAGTATGTTGAAATGGATTTTATGTATTTATTAATGAACTACAACCGTATTTTAGGTGGTAATTCTGCTAAATATCAATGTCTACTGCTCCAACTTGCTTATAAAACGAAACTTGCAAGTGGTCAATTGGGCCGCCTGACAGTCGGGCCGCCGCCCATGTAGTGTTTACGTTAGTCGTACGCTCGCAATCACGTTCTCGTCTATTTTGACTGCCATGGGATACAATAATGGGTCGAGGAGCTTCCCCTCACCCCCCATGACTTATTGTCATCATCATATATATTGGCAGCAGGGGGGGGCAAATAACAGTACGCCGCAGCCCGAGCGACTGTGCACCTTCTATACAACCTTCCTAAAGTGGAAGTAAAATGTTCAGGTAGTAATATTAAGTCTTTTAGTATATGATACCTTTATTCTGGCTATCAATAGACAATTGTACTCAGTTTATGAAGATGTTTTGGAAACCAAGGAGTTGCTTATTAGTCTGCAGTTATCACTTACTTGTATAGGTCCTTCCAAAGTTAAGTAGAGTTATTTTGCAGTATCTTTTACCCGTTCAGTATTGTGATGCCTTTATTAATGTTATTGTGGCCATCATTAGACAATTTTATTCAGTTTAGGAAGAACTCGTTGAGCAGGGTGTGAAATGAAAGCCAAATCCATTGTTTTTTTCTTTATTATTGTACATGTATGGCGGAAAGTATGGTTTATAGTTCAAAATATGTGTCGGGGAAATGATAAAATGGCCAAAACAACACTACTTGATGATAATTTTCTTATATGCCTTCTCATATTCATTCAAGTCTTCAAACAAAATTGCTCCTGTTAGACCCTGTTCTGCAAGGTAGAGAGTTAAGGGAAAAAGTTTATATTTCATACATTTATATTATCCTCCCTAGACTTTTATTAATATTATTGTGGCTATCATTAGACATTTTTATTCAGTTTAGGAAGAAGTTGTTGAAGGTAGAGGGTTAGTAGAGATATTTTGTCTGTCAAGATTATTATTTCTGGTACCAGGTAAGGTGTCAAGATTATTATTTCTGGTGCCAGGTAAGGTACCACCCTTAACTGTGTTGATAGCGTAATGGTTATTGCGCGGTATTTCGGTGTGAGTATTCTAGGTTCTAATCCTTGGAGTACCACATGTATTCATTAGTTGAATTGATTTCATTAATTAGGGTTATTTGCAAGTGAATTTTGTGATTTGAGGGACAGAGAGGGAGAGGTAGACCGAATGAGAGGTGGAAGGATGGAGTGAGGAAGTACATGAACGAAGGCGGTGCTGGTTGGGGGGAGGGACGTGGACTGACTAGGGACAGAGGTGCATGGGGGCAGTTCGTTCGTGGCCACCCCTTCGGGGATCACGGCGTCAGACAATAGAATAGAATGTTGTGAGACCGGTATATATTTATTGTAAGTGTACTGTATTGATATAATTGTGTTATTATTAATAATAGCCTACAGTAGTATGACCTAGATGGGTGTGAATGTGTGTTTTGCTTTTGTGTGTTCATTGTTGTTCTATTATGTTGTGTTGTCCCTGTTCGGGCTCTGTCTCGAGTCGACCACCCCCAGAAATAGAAAAATGGGGAATGGGCCTGAGTAAATAAATAGATTGATAGTAGTAGTATTATAAGCTTTATATTGGTAGTAGTAGTAATATTATAAGGTTTATTAATTTACTATTTTACTTTCAGGAACAAGTGCTGAAGATGATTGGATCTTCCCAGTGATGAAGATGTTTGTAGAAGAAGAAAGAACAAGAATCCATCTGACAAGCCGAACATAACAACCAAAAAGTAAAGGTATTTATGCAGTCTTTGAATTACTGTACTAAAGTCTATTACTTTTGAACTGGCGGTAAATTACAAAGTTGCCGTCAAGGTGTCTAGGTTATTTGAAGGATTTGTAGTGAAATATGGTGCTAATTATATGCACTCGGTTAATTACTGTATTACATGTATAGTCTATTTCTTTTGAACTGACGGTAAATTGCAACGTTCTCATCAAGATTTGTAGGATATTTAAATGTTTTGTAGTGAAATATGGTGCTAATTATACAAACTTGGTGTTAATAGGGTGCAGAGCCATAGTACAGCAGTATTATAGGTTATTTTAAAGGTTTTGTAGTGAAATATGGTGGTAATTATACAAACTTGGTGTTAATAGGATGCAGAGACAGTAGTTTCATATTTTCCCATTAAGTATCCAAAAATGAGTAGGTAAGGGATTCAATTTACCGCGAGATGAAAAGAAACCGAGTATAGTTTCTTCTTACCCCTTGAACACTAGCACATAATCCCGTTCAACACTAGGACGTAATTTTCATCGTATTCTGGTTGGCATTAGACGATTTTCCTTAACATATAATCTATCTGTAGGCCTCATAGGAGTAAATACGATCTCGATAAATCCTCTGAATAACATTGGTCCTTCTTAAACTGCACAAAATCATCTAATCTTTGGCAGAATCAAAGGTAAAGAGGCGTCATGGTGCTAAACGGGTTAAGGTGATCATAATCATCCGGCATTAATGGAGTTTTTCAGTGTATTGACAGGTTTCTCCATTATATTATGGATAGCATTAGACAAAGTTAGTTTTGTGTTGTGGGTATGGTGTCCTGAGTTAACTGTCTTCGTGGCGCAATGCATAAGTGTGTTGATTTTTGGTGTGAGCGTCCTGGGTTCGAATCGGTGGACTCTGTCCTCGCGAGGAAGGATGGATTTCGGGAGGTCGTGCTTGCAGCTGCGTGTTGTCTGTGAGAGTGGATGGATCGGCGAGAGAAATTAGTATGGATGTGCTTCTGGAAGTTGGTTCTGGGTGGGCAGGGAGGGAGAGAGGACAGTAACATGTGTGTGATAGCGTGTGCTGGGTGTTGTTTTGATATTTGTTGGTGTCTGTGGGTGTGTTGCCATATAGTTTAGTGGGTGGTCCTGGTTCGTGGAGGCTGCTGCCAGGAATTGAGTGCCTCTCATGTCCAGATGGTCTTTGACTTTGAGGATTTTGGTTTCTTGATGTAGGTGATCTGTGGGTGCAGTAGCTGTGCAGTCTGTAATGATCTTTAGGGCTTTGTTTTGAATAGTCTGTAAGGTCTTATGATGTGTTTCAGCTAGGTTAGAAGCCCAGGCTGGGCTTGCGTATTCCATCACTGATCTTATGTATTGTTTATATAGTGTGGTGGTGGTTTCTTTGTTGTGTCCAAATTGTGTGTGAGCAAGTGACCTGAGGGCGTTACGTCTGGGTGTCAGTTTCTTTTTAATGTTTGCAGTGTGCTGTTTGAATGTCATATGAGTAGCATATGTTACTCATGACTAGGATTTTGGGTGTGTGTGTATGTGTTAGGGGTGAGATGAGGGATATATTTGTGTTCTGTCCAGCTTGTGAGCAGGGTTGCGGTGGATTTGGCTGGGGCTAGATTAAGTCTGTTTGTAGCGCACCAGCCATGTAGTGTGTTGAAATAGGGTTGAAGGAGATCTGTTGCTGTTTTTGGGTCATGGTGGGTGTATGTGAGTGTTATGTCATCTGCATAGGAGGCTAAGTTTATTTGGGGCGTATTGGGCGTAGTTATATCGTGCATGTACAGATTGAAGAGTGCGGGCGATAGGACGGATCCTTGTGGGACTCCGTTTGGAAAGTTTCTTATTCTAGATGGCTGACCGGCAAAAGGTACGTGTGCACATCTGCCTGGTAGGAAGTTGGCCAGCCACCTTTTTGTGTTGTTGTGCATGTTTGTGTTGTAGATTTTGTTAGGTTGTGGCGGGGGATGGCATCGAAGGCTTTACTAATGTCAAGTGTGGCTAATAGTGATCTGTGTGGTGGTCTAGCTGAGTTGATGCTGTAAAAGCTCTTTGTGTAAGGTCTGTGAGAAGAGTGTTTGTGGAGTGCAGTGGCCTAAAGCCATGTTGTGTTGGAGGTAGGGGTAGGTCGGGTGTAATTATTTGTAGTTGTTGTTGTTCCCCAAGCTGCCTGGCCGAACAGCCCCAAGGCCCCGAGCAAGGCCAAGGCCACAACCGAGCGCCCCCACAGAACCCTCCCCGCCGACCACAATAAAGCCTGGGTGACCGAAGCCACTCCATGGCGGGGAGCTGAGGAGGGTGCGGAAATGTCCGGGAAACCAAAGCCCCACCCAGGGCCCTGTGTCCCTCAGCAATTATGAAGAGAAAGTTGAGGGGCAAGGGAAAAATGTGACGCTTTGGCTTCCAATCTTGGTAGATTGGGAGGTCAATCCACGTTAGAGACGCCGTCACTTGAGATCTAGAAAATATATAAGTAAAAGGAACAGTCAGAGTAAGCTATGGGTATGGCAGAGATTGCTCAGTTCTCACTCTGATAGACCAGCCCATCACCACATTATTTGTAGTACTAGGCGTTCCATGACTTTTTGGGGTTTGTAGGAAGTTATTCCAATTTAGTTTTTGTTGTTAGTCTGGGTGTTGAGTGGTTGGATTTGTTGTGTGATGTCTTGTGTGTGGGGTGCTGGGGAGTGTTTGAGTAGTATGTCGTGTTGTAGTGATGTGTGCTGCTGTATGTGGTTGATTGTGTTGTTTTATTTCATAACTTTATTTTGCTAAAGCGTTGTTTCCACATAGCGATTTTGATTAGTTCTTTTGCCTTTATATTGTCTTTGTCCCAGTTTTGGTTTGGTTTGTTTGCAAGTTTGACATTTTAATTTCATAGTTTTATTTTGGTAAAGCGTTGTTTCCATATAGCGATTTTGATTAGTTCTTTTGCCTTTATATTGTCTTTGTCCCAGTTTTGGTTTGTTTGTTTTGCAAGTTTTACAATTAAATTGCTGAAGCGTTATTTCCACATAGTGATTTTGATAAGGTCTTTAATCTATATTGTGTCGTCCCTTTATTGGTTTGTTTATTTTGCAAGTTTTACATTATAATTGAGGTTAGAAAGTTTGGTGGGAAGCAGAGGATTAATGAAGATACTGGTGTGTAGTTATGTTAACTTTATTCTGGCTATCATTAGCCAGTTTTATTAAGTTCAAGGAGAACCTGTGGGAGTTAATAGTTTTGTGTCCCTTTGATTTCTTTAGGTTGTTCTTAAGTTGAGTACAATTATCTGTCAGTAACTCTAACCCTCCCAGAATTATGTATCTGTATCTAAGGCACATTCCCCATTTTTATTGATTTTTTTACTTATTTATAATTGTTTTTAGCTGGGGGTGGTCGACTTAAGACAGAGCTTCAGAATTATGGGATACATACATAGATAAAATGTTAAGACTGAGTGCTCCACACATATGTGCAGTTTCAGTCTCTTGTCCTAATGGCGGAGTTCCAGGCAACCCTGTTAAGGGCTGCTTCACTTGTCAAGTTTTTGGATTTGAGATCGGCACGTACAGTCCGATCCCAGGTCTTTCTCGGTCCACCCCTCGGTGCAGCTCCCTCCACAATCACAGACCTGCATGTTTTCACCCAATTTTGCTCATCCATTCTCTCCACATGTCCATACCATCCCAGTCTACTTGTACGCATTACCTCGCTAATACTCTTTATACCAAAACTTAATAAAATCTCCTAGTGTTCTATCTCTATAGAGTATATAGATAGAACACTAAGAGATTTGATTAAGTTTAGGAAGAATAGTTGTATTCATCTTTGAAAAAAAGTGTCCTTCATCAGGGACTAATTTTGTTATACAGTACCGGTATTAAATTGTATTTTTATTATATTGGGGTAACATTTTGTTTTTCCCACCAACCAACTTCACCTCTAGGCTCTAAATTCAATTAATGAAATCAACAAATACATGCGGCACTCCAAGGACTCGAACCTAGGATACTCGCATCTAAATTCCGCGCACACAGAATACCGGTACTGTATTATTGTTTCCACATAGCGATTTTTATTAGTTGTTTTGTCTTTTTACTGTGTTCGTTTGTGTGTTTTGGTTTGTTTATTTTGCAAGTTTTACATTATAAATACAGTTTCGGAAATAATTGTGATAATCAGAGGGTCAATTAAGAAAATTTATTCAGTACCCCTTATATTTCTAGAAGTCCTAAAAGTAAAGTTGAGGGTCATACGCTGAAGTATTGCGTAGCTTTGGCGTTCTCCGTCGCATTGCCCTTTGGAGCATGGTGTTATGAAGGCAATACAGGGAAAACTTAACTTGGATTGTTTGTTATTTTCACAGTTTAATTTCTGATAAATGTATAAGCATTTTCCACATAGATTTTGTTTAGTGTGTTGTCGTTTCAATATTTTTTAATTGTAATGAGTTAGTTATAATTTGAACCGTAACGTTTTAAATTAGTTTTCTACATCTATCTAGATTTTATTTAGTGTGTTGTCGTTTCAATAGATTTTAATTGTAACGAGTTTGTTATAATTTGAACCATAACTTTTTAGTTCGTTTATACTGTATTGTCTTTGTCCAAGTTTGTTTGTTTAGTATGCAAGTTTTACATTTTAATCTATATCTATATATCTATATACTCAGGCTCAATCCCCACTTTTCCTATATATAATAAATGTGCAATCCCTCCAGGGTGCTGGTGCTGAACATACTCCAGGAGGACGTGGTGGCACTGTGCCGTAAGGATCGGCTGAAGGATGCTGCTCACTGCTTCTCGTACGCTCTCCGCAAGTTACCACAAGACGAGGAGGAAGGAATAAGCTACCAGTCTTCAATATTGGAGAATCCCTACAGAAAATTATATATTGAAAAGCACGAGGATGAGGAATATTTGACATAGAAAGGCAGAAAATCAAAAATATCCAAGGCTACAGAAAAATATTCATGGATAATTTTGGAAGCGGTATAGTCTTGTAATGTTCTTTAATTTTGGAAGCAGTATAGTCTTGTAATGTTCTTTATAGCAATTATTTTAAGTGTTGAATTGGGAAGTTAGGAATATTATTACTCATTGGATCTCAGGCAAATACCCCTTTGGTAGGGGGTGGCCGACACTAGACAGAGCCTGAACAGAAACAACACCCAAAGTTCCGGGAGCATTTCATATTTTTCATCATACAGTATATAGTTTTGTATGTATATGTATATCTCAGGCAAATACCCCTTTGCTGGGGGGTGGCCGACACTAGACAGAGCCTGAACAGAAACAACACCCAAAGTTCCGGGAGCATTTCATATTTTCATCATACAGTATATAGTTTTGTATGTATATGTATATCTCAGGCAAATACCCCTTTGCTGGGGGGTGGCCGACACTAGACAGAGCCTGAACAGAAACAACACCCAAAGTTCCGGGAGCATTTCATATTTTCATCATACAGCATATAGTTTTGTATGTACAGTATATGTATATCTCAGGCAAATACCCCTTTGCTGGGGGTGGCCGACACTAGACAGAGCCTGAACAGAAACAACACTTAAAGTTCTGGGACCACTTTTGCGCTCCCTCACCCGTTTCTCTGGCTCGTCGAGTAGGAGAAATATTTGTTGTTGTCGTCAAATATGTAGGTACCGGTAATTATGAATCTACACACTGTACATATAGTAAGAAGAACATGTATCTATTTATATACTCTGGCACACATATAGCCCACTTTAGCTTTTGTGTATTTATATTATTCACTTTTTGGACGATTTTATTGATGGATTTATTTATTAATTTTGTACTGGACGCTGTAATTCCCGTGAAGGGGTAGCCATGAACATTGTGGGTTTGTCACGAATTGCTAGTGTACACTATATAGCCTAATATTGGGTTGAATGTTTGTTTTTTGTTGGGTTGGAGTATACGGTACATTTTGTTGTAATGTTTGTTTGGAGTTTAGTTGTATACTTTTGGCTTGGCGTTTACTTTATTGTATTATTTGTTGTCATTAATGTTTCTATACTTTTGGGTTTGCGTTTACTAGTTTGTATTGTTTTGTGTTTGTGTTTGGCGTTTTCTAGTCATAGGTTGATATGTTTTGTTTGTATAGGGTAGCCTTGGGTTGTAGTTTAAGTGTTTTAGTGTTTTGGTTGGAGTGTTCTTTATAATGTGGGGAGGGGGGGGGGGGGGGGTAGAATTTACTGTTGTATTTTTTGCCTTGCGTTTACCGTTTTCTACAGTTGTTGGTTGGTGTTTTTCAGTTTTCTATAGTTTTGGCTTGGCGTTTTGATTTTCTATAGTTTTGGCTTGGTGTTTGCAGTTTTGTATAGATAGTTGTTGCTTGGCGTTTGGATTTTCTATAGTTTTGGCTTGGCGTTTGCAGTTTTGTATAGATAGTTGTTGCTTGGCATTTGTATTTTCTATAGTTTTGGCTTGGCGTTTGCAGTTTTGTATAGATAGTTGTGGCTTGGCGTTTGGATTTTCTATAGTTTTGGCTTGGCGTTTGCAGTTTTGTATAGGTAGTTGTTGCTTGGCGTTTGGATTTTCTATAGTTTTGGCTTGGCGTTTGCAGTTTTGTATAGATAGTTGTTGCTTGGCGTTTGGATTTTCTATAGTTTTGGCTTGGCGTTTGCAGTTTTGTATAGATAGTTGTTGCTTGGCGTTTGGATTTTCTATAGTTTTGGCTTTGGGATGGATTTTACGATAAAATAATGTTTGGTTGTATTTTACCACTTTATAGTGTTATGTTGGATTTGACCAATATATGTTAATTTGTCTTGTTTTTGCTTGGCATTTACCGTTTTGTATAGTTTTGGCTTAGCATTGACTACTGTGCTATAGTTTTGGCTTTGAGTTTAGCATTTGTTATAGTTGAGCATTTTTGAGTGTTCAGTTTTTTAGTGTTTGGTTTGATTTTATGGTTTAGTTTTGTGATGGAATTGATTACCATTGTTTAGCTTTGTGTTTTTGTTTGCCTGTTTTGTGTGGTTGAAGTTTACCTTAAGTTATGTTTTGGTTTGAGTATTTGTATGATCTTTGGTTTGATTTTAGAATCTTCTAAGTTTGGCTTGGCCAAACTGTGGGTCCTTAATGGCCTCAATTTATTCGCTCTGAAGTGGACATAGCTTGAATAAGATGATAATTTGAAGGTTAGACAGCCTAGAAATTGTTTGATGCATTGAAAACCGTATAGTTGACCATATATATAGAGGGAGTCATTTATCCAAAGAAATAGGTTATCCAAAATGTCCAAAGAGTTATGAATTTTGGATAAAAGGGAGTTTACTATACTGTATATTATGTGGAAGGTATGAATAGTGTAAAGGTGGTATGACAGGAGCGGTTTTTCCCTCGATATTTATCATTAACCCGTACAGTAGCGTTGACGTCCTTTTGTTAATATTATTAGGACTATTGGACGCTTGTATTCAGATCAGGAAGGATCTGTAGAAATTATGAGGCTTCGACTGACTCAACCAACGGTTTTACCTAGCACATATCCTTCCTAAGCTGCACACAAGTGTGTCAAATAGTAAAAAGGTAAGACACGTCGCTGGTACTGAAAGGGTTAACACTGGTCTGGCAGCATATGAGGTTAACATTGCAAATATTTGTTTCGTCAGTGTAGTTTGCGATGCTCGTTGAAAATATTCCAGAAATGTTGCCAGACAAATGTTAAGTATCGAATGTTGGCTAAAAATGCTCTTGTGTGATTTTGGCTTTATATTGTGTTTGTCCCAGTTTTTGTTTGTTTAGTTTGCAAGTTTTACATTTTAAGTTGTTGCTTTTTCATTTGTAATTTGATATAATTGATTGAACGTTAGGAAGCTATTGTCTTATTTATTGGAGCTGATGATAAAAATCATATTTTCATGATACAGTACTGTATATAGTTTTGTATGTATGTATATCTCAGGCAAATACTCCTTTAGTGGGGGTGGCCGACACTAGACAAGTACTTTATATAGGTTTGTATGTATGTGTGTATGTACAGTATATCTTAGGCAAATACCCCTTTGGTGGGGGTGGCCGACACTAGACAAGTACTTTATATAGCTTTGTATGTATGTGTGTATGTACAGTATATCTTAGGCAAATACCCCTTTGGTGGGGGTGGCTGACACTAGACAAGTACTTTATATAGCTTTGTATGTATGTGTGTATGTACAGTATATCTTAGGCAAATACCCCTTTGGTGGGGGTGGCTGACACTAGACAAGTACTTTATATAGCTTTGTATGTATGTGTGTATGTACAGTATATCTTAGGCAAATACCCCTTTGGTGGGGGTGGCTGACACTAGACAAGTACTTTATATAGCTTTGTATGTATGTGTGTATGTACAGTATATCTTAGGCAAATACCCCTTTGGTGGGGGTGGCTGACACTAGACAAGTACTTTATATAGCTTTGTATGTATGTGTGTATGTACAGTATATCTTAGGCAAATACCCCTTTGGTGGGGGTGGCTGACACTAGACAAGTACTTTATATAGCTTTGTATGTATGTGTGTATGTACAGTATATCTTAGGCAAATACCCCTTTGGTGGGGGTGGCTGATACTAGACAAGTACTTTATATAGCTTTGTATGTATGTGTGTATGTACAGTATATCTTAGGCAAATACCCCTTTGGTGGGGGTGGCTGACACTAGACAAGTACTTTATATAGCTTTGTATGTATGTGTGTATGTACAGTATATCTTAGGCAAATACCCCTTTGGTGGGGGTGGCTGACACTAGACAAGTACTTTATATAGCTTTGTATGTATGTGTGTATGTACAGTATATCTTAGGCAAATACCCCTTTGGTGGGGGTGGCTGACACTAGACAAGTACTTTATATAGCTTTGTATGTATGTGTGTATGTACAGTATATATTAGGCAAATACCCCTTTGGTGGGGGTGGCTGACACTAGACAAGTACTTTATATAGCTTTGTATGTATGTGTGTATGTACAGTATATCTTAGGCAAATACCCCTTTGGTGGGGGTGGCTGACACTAGACAAGTACTTTATATAGCTTTGTATGTATGTGTGTATGTACAGTATATCTTAGGCAAATACCCCTTTGGTGGGGGTGGCTGACACTAGACAAGTACTTTATATAGCTTTGTATGTATGTGTGTATGTACAGTATATCTTAGGCAAATACCCCTTTGGTGGGGGTGGCTGACACTAGACAAGTACTTTATATTGCTTTGTATGTATGTGTATGTACAGTATATCTTAGGCAAATAACCCTTTGCTGTGGGTGGCCGACACTAGACAAGTACTTTATATAGGTTTGTATGTATGTGTGTATGTACAGTATATTATTTTAATTAAAATGTAAAACTTGCAAACTAAACAAACCAAAATTGGGACAAGGACAATATAAAGTCAAATTAAATTATCAAAATCGCTATGTGGAAACAACGCTTACTAAAATGAAAATTATTAAATAAAAGAACACAATCCACCACATAGGGTGTACATTACTACATGAGCAAGTTAATCTGTTTCCCAAGCAAACTAATCGCACATATAACAACGCACTATCGTCACGTTAAAGGAAGTAGTCAAGTTTGGGAAGTCCGGGACGTTCTGGCAAATTTTACTAAACTCTGCATGAATAAAGAAACTAAATGTTAAATGTCAAAATATTATTTAAAATCAAATTTGCAACATGACAAGACATTAACAATAGTACAAAATACAAATATTGATAAGATATCTATACTATTACAAAATAATATATAAAATTCAGTACAGCACTCACTAACGATAGTGCTATCGGGTAGGTACCTGTAAGCATAGCATGCCTCAAGTGACCCCTATCAATAACTACCCTACAAATAACCTACATTTATAGCACAAATAAACTAAGGAAATCGCAAAAGTAAGCAATTGATACTATCGACAATGAATACATATAATATAAAGACAAATAATTGCAAAATATGAAGTAACAACAGATTTAAACAGAGAGTACTCTTTTAACAAGAACAATAAATTTAAAAAATCATCAATATTAATATTAATAATAGAAAAAGAAAAAGATAAACAATAAATACAGACAAAAAACAATAAATACAGACAAAAAGTAAGCAGAGGTTATACAAGAAACTTCAAGTTAAAAATGCTTGATTAAAATTATTGATGTCAAATTTTAGAATACAGTCACAATAATTGACCCTAAAAAGATTAAATTTATGGAACAATTTACTTGCCTCAAAACCTCTGTCCACTAAGAGTCTGTATAGTAACCTAGCTCTAGCCCAAAAGTCATCTACTTTAGTGCAGATTTTACAAAATCTTATTAATTGGGAATAAAAACAATTAAGTTATTTTACTATCGATATTACTACTAGGGAAAGGAAAGTTTATTACGTTAAAATTAAAATCATCAACTTTGTGATATACTTTAAGTATGCACTGTTCATTAACAATCTCTATATTTATATCAAGAAAATTTTCAACTTTATAATTTACGTTACATTGTGTGAGGGGAATAGAATTAGGGTAAATAAGTTTAGCAACTTGATTAAAATTTAACAAATTGCAAACAAGAATATCATCAATATATCTACTATTATTACTTAACAGTTTAGCAAGTGTTAATTTTTCTGGGATTTTATTTTTCTTGCTACTGTCAACTAAGTCTTTTATATATTTAAATTCTAAAGCAAGCAAGAATAAGTCTGCAATTAAAGGGCTAGCATTTCCACCCATAGGAATTCCTAATATTTGTTTGAAAATGTACGGGCCGAATCTAACATAAGTATTGAAAAGGAGGAATTTAAGGGCATCTTTAAGTGTAGTTCTATCAAAATATACAGAACTAGTGGGAGTAGAGCTAAGTGATGCATTATTAAAATATGTATAAACATTTATGAAATAATTACCATTCCTAACGAACCTGTCAAAGTGCAAATCTATAATAAAGCAAAGCTCTGAATATACTAAATCTAAAGGCAAATTGGTATACAAAGTTGAAAAGTCGAAGCTATGTACCGAGGTAACTTTCGGCATGGTATTTATTTTATCAATAACTTCTAACGAATTGTCAACACAACAATAATAGTTAATGCCAGTTCTTCTCATGATGGTATTACAATATCTTTTATGAGTACTTTTAATGTATTTTAAGCAATTTACGACTTGTTCGGATAGAGTTTTAGTGGTAGGAAATTTTGCTCCGGCAATAAAGCGATATTTATAAGGTCTTTTTATGAAATTTAGGTAACATGTATAATTTTGCAATGCACTTGTTCTTATCAGAAAGTTTAATATCAAATGTTATATTTTTCTTGGTATGTTCATCGATTAAGTTATCAATATTGAGATTATTTTGAATTTCATAAACTGAATTACCGCAAATATTTTTACGTAATATGTTACCCTTAATACCTAATTCTTTTTTCATGTTTTCAAGATAAAATTTCTTACATGTGAAGCTATAATTATTGCTGGCATGTATCTTAGGCAAATACCCCTTTGGTGGGGGTGGCTGACACTAGACAAGTACTTTATATTGCTTTGTATGTATGTGTATGTACAGTATATCTTAGGCAAATAACCCTTTGCTGTGGGTGGCCGACACTAGACAAGTACTTTATATAGCTTTGTATGTGTATGTATATCTTAGGCAAATAACCCTTTGCTGTGGGTGGCCGACACTAGACAGAGCCTGAACAGAAAGAAGACTTAAAGTTCCGGGACCACTTTCGCGGTCCCTCAGC
Organism: Lithodes maja; assembly: GCA_037953745.1. Classification (NCBI taxonomy): domain Eukaryota; kingdom Metazoa; phylum Arthropoda; class Malacostraca; order Decapoda; family Lithodidae; genus Lithodes; species Lithodes maja. The sequence continues at coordinate 17,408 of JBAKBP010004304.1, forward strand.
TGTTTCTGTGGCTGGTCGATTAGGAGTAGTTTTCGTTGTAGTGAAATGTGTAGATAATAAAAAGTTTGCAAGAAGTTGATGCAGACAGTGTAGTTTGATCATTTTGCATTCGGTATCGATAAGTGTGCTGTGAAATTAGTTATTAAAATTCCAGTACAGTATAATGTAAAACTTGCAAGGACGACATAATATAAAGACAAAGGCAATTAAGGGTGGATGGTTAATGGTTTCGATGTTTGCATGTATTTAATATGTGTTGTAGTTTCCTGCCTAGAGGTCCATCAAACTTAAACAAAAAAAATATCAGATCCCCCTTTTAGATAAATTTGTACATTTTTTGGTAGAAAAATGCCCCGGCCAAAGGTCGGTTGTTGTAACGTTACAGGCTCACTATCGTTCGGCAGGGGCAAAATTGGCACCTAAATAGCACAAAAGGTCTAAATATTGACTAATAAATGCGGCGAAAGGTCTGAAAATCGAGTAACTAATGGGGCAAACATGTTAAAATTATTGGGGGTAAGCTTGAGGAAGAATGGCGAGCAGAAAAGCAGGCCATCCCCCCTTAAAGGATTCAATTTGCTACCACTCTATCAGTTAAAATGAAACTGATGATATATTTGTTATTTGTTTGTATGTGTTGATTATTTTTGTGTGTTATTGTGGGTGGCCGACTCGAGACAGCCATAACTTGATAGATGACTAGTATAATTGCTGTGTTTTTAGTATTTTGATGTAAAGGTAGGCTTATTATAACTACTGTACAGTATATTGAAAGTTAGGAATAGTATAACTATGAATTGTAGTATTTAATTAAAGTTTGAAATAGCATTAATTGTTTTTGATGAGTAAGGAATAGTATAACTATAAAATTTAGTGTTTAATTAAAGTTTGAAATAGCATTACAGTAATTGTTTTTGATGAGTAAGGAATAGTATAACAATAAATTTGAGTATTTAATTAAAGTTTGAAATAGCATTAATTGTTTTTGATGAGTAAGGAATAGTATAAGTATTAATGTTCTTATTAAATTGAAGTTTGAAATAGCCTTAATTGATTTGGATGAGTATTATTATTATTATTAAAATAGGGATTCGCACCAAGCCTAAAAAGACTATGTGGCACCAAAAGAAACTTTGTGGAACAAAAAACAAACATCGGAGGTGTTGTGGGGCAGGGCGTACGACGGAGTAGAGGAGAAGAAGACTAGGAAACACTAATTAAAGAAGCTGAAGGAGACGGGTATGGAGGAGAAACCGCATAAGATGTGGGAGGGAGAAAGTGGGGGACTCTCCGAGCAAATCGGCTAAGACAAGGGGGCGATTAAGGGAGGATATGAAGGGGAATGCCTGCCGTCGGGCATTGGAGAAACGCGGACAGTCGATCAGGAGATGCTGGACAGACACTGGAATATGGCAGCAAGGACAGAGCGTGGGGACATCACAGGACATCAAATGACCATGCGTGAGCCTGGTGTGGCCGAGCCGAAGACGGGCTAGAGCGGTCTCCCATCGACGATTGCGATGAGAGGAAGACTTCCAAGGGAGGACGGAAGGTTTGACAGAACGCAGTTTGACATCAGACACCCTCATGGAGGTCCATTCGTCCTGCCAGCGCTGACGTAGTAATCGAGTAACACGAGGGAAGTAATCAGATGCAGGAATACGTCGTGGCATTGGATGAGTATTAGTATTCAATATATGTTAGGATTAGTACGACTGCTCCCCCCTGATACTACTCTCCTTGACGCGGTTGGGGGGCTTCGGGGCCGGCGACTGGAGCTTGATGGGGGATGGTTGTGGTACTTACCCTTCCTATCTCCCCTCGAGCTTTCGTCCTCAGCTTGACTAATTTTGAGTAGTTTTTCATTCCTCATTCTATGTTTTTCCCCTTCTATTCTTATTCTGTCCCATTTGGCTGTCCTCAGGCAGCCTATATCTCATGTCTCCCTGGCCTGGCTAGGTAGCAGACTCCTGACCTGATTTGTCTCTTCGGTTGCTGATGTGGCCGGACTGACTTGATTCCCTTCGGTAATGCATGTTTTGCTTGAACTCAGTGTGATTTTTTCTACCTTCGACCTGATCTTTCATAGGGTAGGGTAGTTATTGATAGGGGTCACTTGAGGCATGCTATGCTTACAGGTACCTACCCGATAGCACTATCGTTAGTGAGTGCTGTACTGTATTTTATATATTATTTTGTAATAGTATAGATATCTTATCAATATTTGTATTTTGTACTATTGTTAATGTCTTGTCATGTTGCAAATTTGATTTTAAATAATATTTTGACATTTAACATTTAGTTTCTTTATTCATGCAGAGTTTAGTAAAATTTGCCAGAACGTCCCGGACTTCCCAAACTTGACTACTTCCTTTAACGTGACGATAGTGCGTTGTTATATGTGCGATTAGTTTGCTTGGGAAACAGATTAACTTGCTCATGTAGTAATGTACACCCTATGTGGTGGATTGTGTTCTTTTATTTAATAGTTTTCATTTTAGTAAGCGTTGTTTCCACATAGCGATTTTGATAATTTAATTTGACTTTATATTGTCCTTGTCCCAATTTTGGTTTGTTTAGTTTGCAAGTTTTACATTTTAATTCTTCGCCCTGATCACTTGTTGGTTGGTGTTGCGGTGTAGCAGTTCTTGCCTCATCCTTCGGCCCTGCCCTATAAGAGCTCTGATGTGGAGCTCATGTGGTCCGGCTGAACTGGTGAAATGGCGAGAAATGTCTGCGTGTCTTCACCTTCCTCGATTTGTTCCCCTACTGCCCTTCCCGATCTATCTTGACTCGTTTAGTTAGATATCTTGATCGAATCCTTCGGGCCAGCCCTATGAGAGTTCTTTTGTAGAGCTGAGTGGTCTGGTTAAACTAATATTAAAAAAAAAAAAAAAAAAAAGTACGACTGCTGATAAAGTTCACCAGAGAAAGGGGGGAGGGAATGCTAAAGTGGTGAAGGACCCTAAGAATTGGAACTATAAATGTAGTTTTGGTTGAGTCTGTCTCGAGTATGCCACCCCGGGCAATGTGTTTACTACTGTATATTATGTGGAAGGTATGAAGAGTGTAAAGGTGGTATGACACGAGGGGTTTTTCCCTGGATATTTATCATTAACCCGTACAGTACCGTTGACGTCCTTATGTTAATATTATTAGGACTATTGGACGCTTGTGTTCAGATTAGGAAGGATCTCTAGCAATTACCAGGCTTCGAATGACTCAACCAATTGTTTGACCTAGGACATATCCTTCCTAAGCTGCACACAAGTGTGTCAAATAGTAAAAGGTAACATACGTCGCTGGTACTGAAAGGGTTAACACTGGTCTGGCAGCATATGAGGTCAACATTAGAAATATTTGTCAGTTAAAATCATGTTTGGTCAGTATTGTTTCGGATGCCCATGGAAAATTTTACAGAAATGTTGCCAGAATAATGTTAAGCATCGAATGTTGACTGCTCTTGTGTGATAGTGGTTTAGTTATTTGTAGTTTATATTGTGTTTGTCCCACTGTTGGTTTGTTTATTTGTTAAGTTTTACAATGGAAGTTGTTGGTTTTTAATTTTCAATTTGATATAATTGATTGAACGTTAGGAAGCTATTGTGTTATTTATTCCAGGTGATGGTAAATGTCATATTTTAATATTACAGTACAGTATATAGTTTTGTATGTGTGTATGTGTATGTATATGTTAGGCAAATAGCCCTTTGCTGGGGGTGGCCGACACTAGACAAGTATATAGTTTTGTATGTATGTGTATGTATATCTCAGGCAAATACCCTCTTGCTGGGGGTGGCCAACAATAGACAAGTATATAGTGTTGTATGTATGTGTATGTATATCTTAGGCAAATAGCTCTTTCGTGTGGGTGGGCGACAGTAGACAGAGCCTGAACAGAAAGAAGACTTAAAGTTGCGGGACCACTTTCGCGGTCCGTCAGCCGTTCGTGTGGCTGGTCGATTAGGAGAAATATTTGTTGTAGTGAAATATGTAGATAATGATGAAAAGTTGGCAAGAAGTTGTTGTTGTTGTTGTTGTTGTTCCCCAAGCTGCCTGGCCGAACAGCCCCAAGGCCCTGAGCAAGGCCAAGGCCATAACCGAGCGCCCCCACAGAACCCTCCCCGCCGACCACAATAAAGCCTGGGTGACCGAAGCCACAACATGGCGGGGAGCTGAGGAGGGTGCGGAAATGCCCGGGAAACCAAAGCCCCACCCAGGGCCCTGTGTCCCTCAGCAATTATGAAGAGAAAGTTGAGGGGCAAGGGAAAAATGTGACGCTTTGGCTTCCAATCTTGGCAGATTGGGAGGTCAATCCACGTTAGAGACGCCGTCACTTGAGATCTAGAAAATATATAAGTAAAAGGAACAGTCAGAGTAAGCTATGGGTATGGCAGAGATTGCTCAGTTCTCACTCTGATTGACCAAGAAGTTGATGCAGACAGTGTAGTTTTATCATTTTGCATTCTGTATCGATAAGTGTGGTGTTAAATTAGTTATTAAAATTCCAGTACAGTATAATGTAAAAGTCCCTGTTACAAGGGCACGCCCTAGCCCTGTTAAATGAAGGGAGTATATGGCGTTAAAAAGTGCATCTCTATATGCTAGATAATTGAGTGAGTTGCGTCAGCATATGGAGGCGGGTCATTTGTGGCCACCCACTCTGGGACTGGCTTCTGGCAATAATAAGATAGATCTGTTTGAAGTGTTCAATTTAAATAGGTAATTTAGATTGTTAATATTGTTTTTGCTTGATTATGAATGCAAATGTAAAACTTGCAAACTAAACAAACCAAAAGTGGGACAAGGACAATGTAAATATAGTTTGTAATTATGTTTAGATAGATAGATATGTAAGTTAAGTATGAAGGTATAAATATGAAACAAATATATTTATTGTATTCGATACCGGTACCTATTATTACATTATGTTGATTGTGTTATAGGTGTGTAGGCTATGTATATACTTGGGCACATACCCCATAGCTGGTGGGGTGGCTGAATTGAGAGTGTTTATTTTAATGAGTTTTACATGCAGTACACTCAATGTCACAAATCGTGGCTTTAAATGTATTTTTAGGTATTTCGAAGGGAATGAAATTGTCTTAGTATATAAATGTTGAGTGTATTTGACTTAGAATCTACATTTTGAGTGATCATATGTGGAGTTTGATGATTTTGAAAGATGGACAACTCGAGACTGTATTTATGTAGGCCTATGTATTATAGTGAGGCACATAACCCTTAGCTTGGGGTGGCCGACTCGAGAGATTGTTATTATTTGTATGGATTGATTATGAATGTATTTTGTAATGAGTTTGAGATAGATTGATAACTTACATTGTATTTGAATCATATTTATAGGTAGATACCCAACTTAGATACATATTATTACATTATGTTGATTGTGTTATAGGTGTGTAGGCTATGTATAATTATACTCAGGCAGGTTTATTTTAATTATTTCTATATGCAGTACACTCAATGTCACAAATCGTGGCTTTAAATGTGTGTAGCTATCCCGAACGGAATGAAATCGTGTTACTAATTTTGACCTAGTATATAAATGTTATGTGGAGTTTGATGAATCAGAAAGATGCACAACTCGAGACTGTATTTATGTAGGCCTATGTATTATACTGAGGCACTTAACCCTTAGCTTGGGGTGGCCGACTCGAGACTATTAGATATTAGTTGTTTGTGATAGATATTAAAGTTAGATTGATAATTATGACATTATGTTGATAGATTCCTAGTGTTGTTATTCGATAGATCGATAGATACAGTATTAATGTGTGATTGTATTGGTTGTTTTAATTAGATTGTTTATTGTATTATATAGAGAGTTAGTGATTAAATTGATTGTTTTGTATTATATAGTGTTATTATCTTTATTAGTAGTGGGTACCCCTTCGTGGATGACGGCGTGAGGCAATAGATAGATAGTAGTAGTGTTTATAGTAATATAAGTAATGTAGTTATTATTGAATATTAATATGTATACGGTTTCCATTTGCATGTGTATTAAAATATGTACATATTGTTTGATAAGCATCATATAGGTTAGGGGCCAATATTATAGTGGCGTCATTCAATAATTAGATAGCTCCCCCACCCCCCTTACACTGTTCTATGTTTTTACTATATAATTACTATTATGCCTAACATCCTTCATTACTTTCACTCCCCTCTTCTGCTCCCCCTTTCTCCTCCCTCCCTCTTCTGGTCTCCTTTCTCTCTCCCTCTTGTGCTCCCCCTTCTCTCTGTTCTGCTCTGCCTTCTCTTCTCCCTCTCCCCCACTTGCTCTCTTCCATCTACTCTCCCTTGTCTCTCTCCTCCCTCTTCTCTTCTCCCTTCTCTCCTCCCTCATTTGGTTCCCCCCTTTTCTCCTCTCCACCCTCTAATCTCTCCTGCTTTCCCTTCATCTGCTCGGTTTCCTCCCTCGTCTGCTCTCCCTTCTCCCCTCATCTGCTCTCTTTCCTTCTCCCTTCTCCCTCATTTGCTTCTGCTCTCCCTTTCTCCTCCCTCATCTGTTATCCCTTTTGCTTCTGCTCTCGTGTTTCTCCTCCCTCATCTGTTCTCCCTGCTCTCTCCTCCCTCATTTGCTTCTGCTCTACTCTCCTGTTCTCCCGGTTCCCTCATCTGCTCTCCCTTCTCTCCGCTCTCATTTACTTCTGCTCTACTCCTGTTCTCCCTTTTCCCTCATTTGCTTCTGCTCCCATCTTTCTCCCTAATCTGCTCTCCCTCTGTTCTCCCCCTCTCTCATCCGTCTAATGCTCTCCCTCGTCTCATCCCTCTGCTTTCTCTTCTCCCTTTTCCCTCATTTGCTTCTGCTCTACTCTCCCTCATCTGGTCTTCTGTTCTCCCTTCTCTCTTTCATCCATCTAATGCTCTCCGTTCTCATACCTATGCTCTCCACCCTCTAAAATCTCGTCCCCCCTCCAGCTCTCCCTTCCACCCCTCTTTCATCTGCTGCCCCCTTCTGTCTTTCCCCTCCCCCTCTCATTTGGTCCCCCATTCTGTCTTCCCCTCTTCCTTCCCCCAGCTCTCATCCCTCATTTGCTCCGGCCTCTTATTTCTCTTCCCCCCCCCCCCCTTCTCTCTATTTCTCTTTCATTTGCTCCTCCCTTCTCTGTTCTCCCCCCCCCCCACTGTATTTCTCTCATTTGGTCCCCCCTCTATTTCTCCCTCATTTGCTCTTCCTGCCCCCCACTGAGTTTCTCTCGCATTTGCTCTCCCCTTTCTCTCCCTCCTTTGCTTCCCCCTGTCTCCCATCCCCTCCCCCACTATTTCTCATTTAGTCTGGTTTTTTTCCCCCTCCCTCATTTGCTCCCCCCTTCTCTCCATTCCCCTCTTGCTCTCCCCCTCATTTGCTCCCCCCTTTCCCCTCTCTCCCTTCCTCATTTGCTCACCCCTTTCTCTCCCTTCCCCCCCTTATTTGGTCCCCCACCCACTATTTCTCATTTGGTCTATTTCTCAACATTTGCTCCCCCACCCCCCTCAATTTCTCTCGCATTTCTTTCCCCCCCCCCACTATTTCTCATTTGGTCTCCCCTCCGTTTTGCTCCCCCCCCCCACTTTCTCATTTGGTTTTTCCCCTCCGTTTTGCTCCCCCATTCTCTCCCTTCCCCTCATTTGCTTTCCCCTCCCTCTCCCTCATTTGCTCCCCCCTTCTCTCTCCCCTCCCTCATTTGCTCACCCCTTCTCTCTCTCCTCTCCCTTCCCCCCCCCTCTCCCTCATTTGCTCCCCCACCCCCCTCTTTCCCCACTATTTCTCATTTAGTCCCCCCCCCTCTATTTCTCTCTCATTTGCTCTCCCACCCCACTGTATTTCTCTCCCATTTGCTCCCTTCCCCCCCCCACTATTTCTCTCTCCGTGTTTCTAACCCTCCATTTGCTCACCTCTCTTCCCCTTCTCTTTCCTCTCCCTTCCCCCCCCCACTGTATTTCTCTCGCATTTACTCTTTCCCCCCCACTATTTCCGTTTTGCTCCCCTCCCCTACCCCCTTCTCACTCCTTTCCCCCCCTATCTCTCCCTTCCCCCCATTTGCTCCCCCACCCCTCTTTCCTCTCACTGTATTTCTCCATTTGCTCACCCCCCTCTCCCTTTTATATTCCACGATGTATGTGAATTTATGAATAAAGGATATAATCGAGAAATTTGTTATTTTGACCTCTTGCGAACTTGTCTGCATTTTAGGTGTTTAGGGTTCTTTCGGGCTTGAGGGCTTATAAATAATATATAATAAAACAATTTTATTTATTTTTAATTTTTTTGTATTACTTTACTACTTATTTTTTTTTAATCAATTGTTTTTTAACAAACATTTTGATTTTTAAATTAATGTAATGGAGGAGGAGCTGGGGATCAGGAGCTCAGAAGTGTGGGAAGCCATGAAAAGAGTGAAGTTGGGGAAACCACCAGGAACAGATAGTGTGGGGAAATTTTGAGCTATGATTGAGAGATACTGATAGAATGGGTATGGAAAATTTGCAAACTACCATGAGAAAAGGCGAGTGCACCCAATGACTGCAAGACTGGCATAATACTCCCCCTATATAAGGCCAAAGGGGAAAGAGGAGTGTGTGGTAACCACCGAGGAATATGTCTTCTAAGCGTAGTAGGGAAGGTATACAGTAGAGTAGTGATTGAGAGAAGGAGGGAGAACGGAAAAATGGATAGGCGACAAGCAGGGAGGTTTTAGGAAGGGAAGAGGATGTGTACATCAGATTTTTACCATGAATTGTGTTGTGGAGAAGTATCTAGAGAAGAAACAAAAGGTGTATGTTGCCTTTATGGACTTGGAGAAGGCCTATGACAGAGTGGATACAGAAGGTTTGTGGAAACTAACAATATACAGAGTAGAGGGCAAGTTGCTGAAAGCAGTGAAGAGCATGTATGAGGGTGCAAAGGCGGCAGTACATGTGGAGAGTGAGCAGAGAGTTCTTTGACCTGAATGTTGGTTTGAAACAGGGGTATGTGATGTCCCCATCATTGTTTACTCTATATATGGATGGAGTCATGAAAGAAATACTATCAAGAGCAGTGGATCTTGGTGTATCACTGAAAAGGGAGGCAATTGAGTGCAAGCTACCTATACTGCTGTTTGCAGATGATACAGTTCTGATGAGTGATAATGAATGGGAGTTGCAGGGTCTGCCAAATGATTTTGGAACAGTGTGCAAAACAACAGAATTTTAAGGTCAATACGGGGAAGAGCAAGGTTATGCTCTTCGAAAGGGGTGAAGTCACAGAGTGTGAGGTGAAGCTGAACGGTCAGGCTATGGAAATCGTCAACTCTTAAGTATCTGGCCAGTGTGTTGAGTAAAGATGGGACTATGGATGAAGAAGTGCAGGAGAGGGTACAACAGGGGAAGAGGGTTATAGGAATGCTAAAAGCAGTAACAAGAAATAGGGTAGTCCGTATGAAAGTGAACAAGTCCTTGCATGACAGTGTGGTAATCCCCACACAGACTTTCGGAAGCGAAACATGGACGTTGCTCGAGAGACTCAGACCAAGAGTGAGAGCAGTGGAAATTAATTACCTAAGGAGTGCATGCGGAGCTACATGGAGGGCTAGACAGACTAATGAGGAAGTAAGAAGGCAGTGTGCTGTGGAGGTAGATGTGCTGGAAAGTGTGAAAAGGAACAACTTGAGATGGTTCGGCCATATGGAACGTATGGAAAGCAAGAGAATGACTAAGAGGGTGTACGAGAGCGAGGTGGAAGGACAGAGGGAGAGGTAGACCGAATATGAGGTGGAAGGATGGAGTGAGGAAGTACATGAAAGAGGGCGGTGCTGGTTGGGGAGAGGGACATAGACTGACTGGGGACAGAGGGAGAGGTAGACCGAATATGAGGTGGAAGGATGGAGTGAGGAAGTACATGAAAGAGGGCGGTGCTGGTTGGGGAGAGGGACGTAGACTGACTGGGGACAGAGGGAGAGGTAGACCGAATATGAGGTGGAAGGATGGAGTGAGGAAGTACATGAAAGAGGGCGGTGCTGGTTGGGGAGAGGGACGTAGACTGACTGGGGACAGAGGGAGAGGTAGACCGAATATGAGGTGGAAGGATGGAGTGAGGAAGTACATGAAAGAGGGCGGTGCTGGTTGGGGAGAGGGACGTAGACTGACTGGGGACAGAGGGAGAGGTAGACCGAATATGAGGTGGAAGGATGGAGTGAGGAAGTACATGAAAGAGGGCGGTGCTGGTTGGGGAGAGGGACGTAGACTGACTGGGGACAGAGGTGCATGGGGAGCTTCATTCGTGGCCACCCCTTCGGGGATCACGGCGTCAGGCAATAGATATAGATTTGTATAAAGTGTGAAAATGTCCAGAACATTTCAAATATTGAACTTTAAAACTGCTATTGTTTAAAGGTTTCACGTGGAAAAAAGGGAACTCTAAACATGTATACTATATTTGTATAAAGTGTGAAAATGTCCAGAACATTTCAAATATTGATCTTTAAAACTGTACTATTGTTTACAACTTTCACGTGGAAAAAAGGGAACTCGAAACATGTATACTGTATTTGTATAAAGTGTGAAAATGTACAGAACATTTGAAATATTGAACTTTAAAACTGTGCTATTGTTTAAAAGTTTCACGTGGAAACTTTGAAAGTCGAAAAATGTATACTGTATTTCTATAAAGTGTAACAATTTCCAGAACATTTGAAATATTGAAGTTTAAAACTGCTATTGTTTAAAAGTTTCACGTGGACAAATTGGAAGTCGGAAAATGTATACCGGTACTGTATTTCTATAAAGTGTAACAATTTCCAGAACATTTGAAATATTGAACTTTAAAACTGTGCTATGGTTTAAAAGTTTCATGTGGAAAAATTGGAACTCGAACAATTTATACTGTATTTGTAAAGTGTAACAATTTCAACATCATTTAAAATATTGTTGTTTAAAAGTTAAATATTGAACTTTAAAACTGTGCTATTGTTTAAAAGTTTCACGTGGAAAAAAGGGAACTCGACAATTTTATTGAAATGCTGGGTGTGAAGGGAATTCATGGTCTCCTGAAATATCCCCAGGCTACCTTTAGGATCAACTTTTCCTGGTACCTGGCGCGGGGTACGAACCTCTGAAGGGAATTTAACCCCCCTAAAAACCCACAGGTTTTGAGATGCCTTGGGTGGGGTTCGAACCCTGGTTAGTGACCCAACCATCACCACCAGGCCCGCGCGCTAACCCACTGTACTACCACGGACGTACTAAAAGTATAGCAACCTTAGTCCGATTTTTAAGAACCAGGTGATAGTCTCGTGGTGTTATCACGTGATGAGTTTATTGGACTTACCATCTCCGACTATTTTACGCTATACCTGACGTCAACTCGGGTTAGTATTATTGTGGGTGCGGGACATTTTCGAGGGCATTACATTACATCCTTCTTTAACTAGGCTAGTCCCTAGCCTATTTTAAGGTCGTAAGGTATCGTAGCTGTATTACCTCAGCAATCTCAATATTGTTGGTATAGGGTTCGCGTGACGGGTGCTCCACGTAGCTACCTGGTCACGATCCCACCGCTGCCACCAATGAAATGCTGGGTGTGAAGGGAATTCATGGTCTCCTGAAATATCCCCAGGCTACCTTTAGGATCAACTTTTCCTGGTACCTGGCGCGGGGTACGAACCTCTGAAGGGAATTTAACCCCCCTAAAAACCCACAGGTTTTGAGATGCCTTGGGTGGGGTTCGAACCCTGGTTAGTGACCCAACCATCACCACCAGGCCCGCGCGCTAACCCACTGTACTACCACGGACGTACTAAAAGTATAGCAACCTTAGTCCGATTTTTAAGAACCAGGTGATAGTCTCGTGGTGTTATCACGTGATGAGTTTATTGGACTTACCATCTCCGACTATTTTACGCTATACCTGACGTCAACTCGGGTTAGTATTATTGTGGGTGCGGGACATTTTCGAGGGCATTACATTATATCCTTCTTTAACTAGGCTAGTCCCTAGCCTATTTTAAGGTCGTAAGGTATCGTAGCTGTATTACCTCAGCAATCTCAATATTGTTGGTATAGGGTTCGCGTGACGGGTGCTCCACGTAGCTACCTGGTCACGATCCCACCGCTGCCACCAATGAAATGCTGGGTGTGAAGGGAATTCATGGTCTCCTGAAATATCCCCAGGCTACCTTTAGGATCAACTTTTCCTGGTACCTGGCGCGGGGTACGAACCTCTGAAGGGAATTTAACCCCCCTAAAAACCCACAGGTTTTGAGATGCCTTGGGTGGGGTTCGAACCCTGGTTAGTGACCCAACCATCACCACCAGGCCCGCGCGCTAACCCACTGTACTACCACGGACGTACTAAAAGTATAGCAACCTTAGTCCGATTTTTAAGAACCAGGTGATAGTCTCGTGGTGTTATCACGTGATGAGTTTATTGGACTTACCATCTCCGACTATTTTACGCTATACCTGACGTCAACTCGGGTTAGTATTATTGTGGGTGCGGGACATTTTCGAGGGCATTACATTTATACTATCCATCTATCTATCTATTGCCTGACGCCGTGATCCCCGAATGGGTGGCCACGAACGAACCGCCCCCATGCACCCCTCCCCCCAACCAGCACCGCCTTCATTCATGTAGTTCCTCACTCCATCCTTCCACCTCATATTCGGTCTACCTCTCCCCCTCTGTCCCTCCACCTCGCTCTCGTACACCCTCTTAGTCATTCTCTCGCTTTCCATACGTTCCATATGGCCGAACCATCTCAAGTTGTTCCTTTTCACACTTTCCAGCACATCTACCTCCACACCACACCTTCTTACTTCCTCATTAGTCTGTCTATCCCTCCATGTAATTCCGCACGCACTCCTTAAGTAATTCATTTCCACTGCTCTCACTCTTGGTCCGAGTCTCTCAACCAACGTCCATGCTTCGCTTCCGTAAGTCAGTGTCGGGATTACCACACTGTCATGCAAGGACTTCTTCACTTCCATACTGACCACCCTATTTCTTGTTACTGCTTTTAGCGTTCCTACAACCCTCTTCCCCTGTTGTACCCTCTCCCACACCTCTTCATCCATAGTCCCATCTTTACTCAACACACTGCCCAGATACTTAAGAGTTGACGATCTCCATAGCCTGACCTTTCAGCTTCACCTCACACTCTGTGACTTCACCCCTTTCGAAGACCATAACCTTGCTCTTCCCCGTATTTACCTTCAAATTCCGTTTTTCGCACACTGTTCCAAACTCATTTACCAGACCCTGCAACTCCCATTCATTATCACTCATCAGAACTGTATCATCCGCAAACAGCAGTATAGGTAGCTTCCACTCAATTCCCTCCCTTTTCAGCGATACACCAACATCCACTGCTCTTGATAGTGTATCTTTCATAACTCCATCCATATATACAGTAAACAACCACGGGGACATCACACACCCCTGTTTCAAACCAACATTCAGGTCAAAGAACTCGCTCTGCTCACTCTCCACACGTACTGCCGCCTTTGCACCCTCATACATGCTCTTCACTGCTTTCAGCAACTTGCCCTCTACTCCGTATATTCTAAGTACTTTCCACAAACCTTCTCTATCCACTCTGTCATAGGCCTTCTCCAAGTCCATAAAGGCAACATACACCTTTTGTTTCTTCTCCAGATACTTCTCCACAACACAATTCAGGGTAAAAATCTGATCTACACATCCTCTTCCCTTCCTAAAGCCTCCCTGCTCGTCGCCTATCCATTTCTCCGTTCTCTCTTTATACTGTATTTGTATAAAGTGTGAAAATGTCCAGAACATTTCAAATATTGAACTTTAAAACTGTGCTATTGTTTAAAAGTTTCACGTGGAAAAAATTGAAGTCAAAAAATGTATACTGTATTTGTATAAAGTGTGAAAATGACCAGAACATTTGAAATATGGAACTTTAAAACTGTGCTATTGTTTAAAATTTTCACGTAGAAAAATTGTTAGTCATAAAATTTATACTGTATTTGTATAAAGTGCGCAAATGTCCAGAAAATTTGAAATATGGAAGTTTAAAACTGTGCTATTGTTTAAAACGTTCACGTGGAAACAAGGAACTCTAAAAATGTATACTGTATTTCTATAAAGTGTAACAATTTCCAGAACATTTGAAATATTGAACTTTAAAACTGTGCTATTGTTTAAAAGTTTCACGTGGATAAATTGGAAGTCGAAAAATGTATACTGTATTTGTAAAGTGTAACAATTTCACATCATTTAAAATATTGTAGTTTAAAAGTTAAATATTGAACTTTAAAACGGTGCTATTGTTTAAAAGTTTCATGTGGAAAAAAGGGAACTCGAAACATTTATACTGTATTTGTATAAAGTGTGAAAATGTCCAGAACATTTGAAATATTGAACTTTAAAACTGTGCTATTGTTTAAAAGTTTCACGTGGACAAATTGGAAGTCGAAAAAAGTATACCGGTACTGTATTTGTATAAAGTGTGAAAATGGCCAGAAAATTTGAAATATGGAAGTTTAAAAGTGCTATTGTTTAACCTGACAAGCGCTAAATAGACCTAGGGGCTAGGGTAGTTATTTGTGCATTTCTAGCCTTGGATTCTGACAGAATTCGTTAGATTTACAATATAGAGCATTATTTGTTTTCGGTATGCTTTTATTTTACATATATGATGTATATATGAACCTTCAAGAGTGCTAAAATAAGTGGGAAAAGCATTTGGGTGGTGAAAAACGAAGATATTGGCCACCCGGTCATAATCTCAGGCGAGAGAGCCACAGGCAACCCTCCTCTCTCGCTGTCTGTGAGGTAACTGAGACGAGCGGGGCGGTGTGGGCCGGTGTCTGGGTGTTACATAACGATCTTTTCTGCAACCCACTTGTGCTACATTATCGCGGGAGAGAAAAATAACCGATAAATGATAATAAGAGGGAAAATAGGTGATAATTGAAGAGGGGAGGGAGGGGGGAATAAGGTGGGGAAGGAGGGGAGGGGGGTGGGTGAGATTTACATGGATGAGTACTGGAGGGGAATTATCTCACCTAGAGACAAATTCCTTTGTTTTGATAGGCCCTTTTTTTTTTTGGAAAGCTTTTTTTATAGTCTTGCTTCCGTGAGGCCTATCGCGTTCCCTATAGGAAGCCTTCCGTGAGACCTATCGCGCTTGCCGGGTTAAAAGGTTCACGTGGAAAAAAGGGAACTCGAAAAATGTATACTGCATTTCTTTAAAGTGTGCAAATGTCCAGATAATTTGAAATATGGAAGTTTAAAACTGAAATATGGAAGTTTAACAAATGGAAGTCTACAAATATATACTGTATTTGTATAAAGTCTCAAAATGTCCAGATAATTTGAAATATGTTAGTTTAAAAGTAATCCTGTCTTTAACTTCCAGGTTTAAAATATTGAAGTTTAGAACTAATATTGTGTTTAAGTTTAAGGTTTAAAATATTTATTTATAAAAATTTATACTATATTTGTGTAAAGTGTTTAAAGTGTAAAAGTAAACATATTAAAGTTTAAAAATTTATAAAGTATAACTTATCGTATAAATACGATAGAATATGACCCTTTTGTGATCTCTTATGTCTCTGTGACGTCATGATCTCTCCTACAGCACGACGTAGGACGAGTAGATCGTATATTATAAGATTGTAAATAAGTCAAGTTATAAAAGGCCTAATATGCTATTAACCCGGGAGCTGCGGGAAGACTCTTAAGAGTTCCCCCGGCGGACTGCGGTAAGACTCTCCTGAGTAAGTAAAATTAAAAATCAACTTTTGATATCGAATTTTTTTTTTTTTTTTTTTTTTTTTTATTTTTTTTTTTTTTTTGGCCCCTGGGCCATGCAAAATCTCAGTCCTCTACCTCCCCTCCTTCCCCACTTTCCTCCTATCCCTCAGTTATCACCCATTTTCCCTATTATTCCCTTATTCGGAGGTATATTTTCGTGCTAACATTAGCGAGTTGCAAGCAGGGTGTTGTCATCACTGATAGCAATCGAGTGCAAGAGAGAGAGAGAGAGAATATCTATCGACTGTGTCTCCGTGGCCTTGGGGGAAATTGGCGGGAAGGTAGCTTGCCTCACCCATACATTATACAACTCGCGGGCTATATCTCCGATTTTGACCATCCAAACGCTGTTTTCACTCGTTTTATTGTTGTTTCAGGTTAATACCTTTATAATCAACCCATAATAGGCGCATATGGATAATTATTAATGCTATTAATGGTACAATGAATATTTTAGTGACGAAAAACCTCAAATACGTCAGCACAGGGGGAGGTTTTCAATTACCCCCGTGCGCACTTCAGAGGTTAAGCAATATTGCCATGGTCTTATGTAGTATATATGAATTTATCGTATATATTAATATAATTAATCGTATAGAGCAACCTAAATGTGGTACGATAATTTGGGCTCCTGGCGGTTTGCCAAGGCAGCAAGGTGTGCTTTTGAGGTACGCCAGAGCCTTCACGAACACCAACCAGTTAACATCTAAATTTTCCGCCCTCAGTTGATAGAGCTTTTGAGCCTCTATCACAATACACACAGCTACACCATCACGACGCTCTCATCGACACCATGACTGACTGATAGATAAGCATATTATTCATGTCCATTCCCATGTAATCATTTATTCTTTCTTTAACTTGACTCGAGTCTTGGGACCGAAGTCTCGTTCCCCATTGTCCACCGCCATATTGGGTAAAACGTTCTCCCTTGCCTCATTGCCACGTGGAACTATTGGCGAGTTAATTCCCGGCTAATATTAACCCTTATAACCTTACCCTATATATAAATTTATTATGAGAGACCTTTGGATATAAATTAGCTTGTTTCAGATTGAATTCAATTTAGATATAGAGTAGTTTTCATTTAGATTGATTTTATTTGATAGCTTAGTAATATTGAACTTCCATTGATAGTTTACCACATAACTTTTTTGAAGTCAATAACAATATTTTTAACTTTCAAAATGTATAAAGTACTATTTAACTTTAAGTCATGATTCAAAAACAATTTCACTTCCTAACTATTTAATATTTATTTTTTACAAATTAGACAAAACTTACAAATAAAAGTATACATTTTTAAACACTATAAATACTTTCACCTACTTAGGCTACTCCAAAATAGTCTTTCCCATGAGCTTTACAATGGATTCCTACACTATCTACATCTCTTCAATCACGACTATATGGAGAGGTATATTGATGTAACAAGGAAAAAGGCAAAAAAAAACATTAATTAAAGTTAACTGACAACTAAACTAATTTAGTGAGGAGGGCAAGCGTCTAACAGGATTACAGAGCAATACAGCAATAATTAAGTGGGCCCATGATGAGTCACGTCACCAGGAATTTTCAATTTTATTGAAGTAGTCAACCCAACTTGCCAAAAATTAAAAATTTTAACATTTGATAACACTAGGCCAAAATCCCCAGAAACTATCGAGTCAACTCAAAGTACAGAGGCCAATGTAGGTAACTACTCAAAAATAATTAAAATTTAAACATTGTACAGATTTCCCCCCCCCCCTTTTATCAAGCTCTATTTATTTATTTTATTTTATTTTCAGAATTGGGACAAAATTACAAAATCAACGCGATTTTTTTAATTCAGACAAACTGCCGCTAGTCGGTCATGGACTGGAAGGTATCACCTCTTTAGTCAGTAACTTACAGTCTAAACAGGCTCTAATAACCAAATAGTAGGAAGGGGACGGGTTTACAAAACAAAATGTTCAACGAACTTTAAACAAGCATGAACAAAAATGCAGGTCAAGCAAGTGCAACACCGGATACACTTGAACCAAACCAATTTGAAAAGTGCTCGCATTTTAAGGACCATTACGCTACGGATTATACAACCAAATTTCCATATTAATAGTGTTCAGCTTATTTATTTTATTTCAGAATTTCTATATTTTATTCTACTATTAAACTTGCCCTCCAAACTCTCTCAAACATCAGTCTCTAGTATTTGTAAAGCTCAATGGGATAAACTAAAATAGCAACCTCTTAAATCGGTTTTATTGCTTAATCTATTCATATATTACATTATATTTCAAATATTTTATGAATTTACAGAATTCTCAAAACACTTTCATTTAATCATTATAATTTATTGCCATCCTTAGCTGAATTTAGTGTAATTGTACATTCAGAAAATCTTTATGTTTTATATTATATTCAATAACCAAAACTTTCTTTTACTTTATTTGGTTAATTATTTATAAATTAATATCAAATCTGCTCTGATGGAGTCTAATATGATCTGTGCCCCATGAATATTCTTTCCTCTCACTTAAACAGTAGGCTACCATAGTGCGGTTGGGAGTATGAACATGATTAGATTAATATCCAGTATTCGAGAATGGATAATAAGTCTTAGGCATGTGCATAAACCTTTAACCGTCCTGGTGGTGTAATGGTTAAGGTGGCAAAAATATGTGTGTGATAACCTGGGTTCGAATCCCGGTGGATCATATATACTTTAATTAATTTCATTGGGGGTGTGGTGGTGAGATTAATAAAAATAATATTATTAGTAGGTTTAGGGATATTTCTTCGAGAGGCCGGTCTATATGATCTGTGCCCCATGAATATTCTTTCCTCTCACTTAAACAGTAGGCTACCATTGTGCGGTTGGGAGTATGAACATTATTAGATTAATATCCAGTATTCGAGAATGGATAATAAGTCTTAGGCATGTGCATAAACCTTTAACCGTCCTGGTGGTGTAATGGTTAAGGTGGCAAAAATATGTGTGTGATAACCTGGGTTCGAATCCCGGTGGATCATATATACTTTAATTAATTTCATTGGGGGGTGTGGTGGGGAGATTAATAAAAATAATATTATTAGTAGGTTTAGGGATATTTCTTCGAGAGGCCGGTCTATATGATCTGTGCCCCATGAATATTCTTTCCTCTCACTTAAACAGTAGGCTACCATAGTGCGGTTGGGAGTATGAACATGATTAGATTAATATCCAGTATTCGAGAATGGATAATAAGTCTTAGGCATGTGCATAAACCTTTAACCGTCCTGGTGGTGTAATGGTTAAGGTGGCAAAAATATGTGTGTGATAACCTGGGTTCGAATCCCGGTGGATCATATATACTTTAATTAATTTCATTGGGGGTGTGGTGGTGAGATTAATAAAAATAATATTAACATTGCAACAGCGGAATTAATTTTATAGCAATCATAAAATAATTGGAATGGTCCAAAATATTTTCAGTTTCTTATTGGGAGAACTCTGCAAAAACGGTACACGCTATGCATTAACTTGGCAGAAAATACACATTTGCATTAACACAATCACCTAGACTTAAAACACATTTATTCTGGCGGTTAGATAATTTTATACAGTTTAAAAAAAAATATTAAATATATTGTATATATATATAAAATCAATTCAATGTGTACGATACTAGAAAATAAAATCAAATTTCAAATTCCCACACTATTAGAACCACTAATAATCTAACTATATGGGTAGGGACCTAAAAGAATAAGTGAAGGGTTTGGCCAGAACGGGAGAGAGAGACCGAGGACGAGAATGAACAATCGAGTCTATGTATACCACCAAAGGGAGGGACACAGAGAGAGGTAGACCGAATGAGAGGTGGAAGGATGGAGTGAGGAAATATATGAACGAAGACGGTGCTGGTTGGGGAGGAGGGGCGTCGACTCACCGGGGACAGAGGTGCATGGGGGCGTTTCGTTCGTGGCCACCCATTCGGGGATCGCGGCGTCAGGCAATAGATATAGATACCACCAAACTTGTGGTTGGGTGGGAAGAGAGGTGCTGACTCAATTTTTATGATCAACCTAAAATTTTTGTTAAATCATTATAATTAGAACTTGCAAAATAAACAAACCAAAACTGGGACAACAACAAACGCAAAATAACTAATCAAAATCGCTATGTGGAAACCACGCTTAATAAAATATAATTATGAAATAATTTAAATCAACTACCTTTACGACACTAGCAGGTTGTCAATTCATTCATGTGCACCCCCACAGGGATTAAAGAGTCTCACAAATGAGAATTTAGAGGAAAATGTAGAAGAGAGACCAAGGATGGTATTCTGAATTTCGGATAGGATTAGATTTATATCTAAAATACAAAAATGGACATTAATCGTCAAATAAACCTATAACTCTTTTGGGCTTGGTGTCCCGACTTCGAATACCGGCAGGACCATATTTTAGGTTATTTTTGTTTTCTATTGAACGAGTGAGAAAAAAGGCATAACTGCCTGCAGCGACTGCCTCCCCCAGATTTCAAAGAGACAGGGCCGAAATCAAGGGACGTTCGAGCTAAAATGCCTGGACACACTGAGTTTGAAGCAATTTAAGTCATAGGAAGAGGGAAAGAATGATTCTGGGAGAGAGTTCCAGAGCTCAGCAGTTGAATAGAATAAAGTCTGAGAATAGCGTTTCACTCTTGGGTTGGAGAGTTGCACAGAGTAGGGGTGGGATTGT
This sequence comes from Lithodes maja, assembly GCA_037953745.1. NCBI lineage: Eukaryota > Metazoa > Arthropoda > Malacostraca > Decapoda > Lithodidae > Lithodes > Lithodes maja. The sequence continues at coordinate 37,890 of JBAKBP010004304.1, forward strand.
GTTGCAAGGCGGGTAGTTTGTATAATTTCAGGTTAACCCCTTCTGTACCGGTGAAGTATTTTGTGTATATATCTGCTGCATCTTAAAGATTTGATGAAGCTTCGGAAGGATTAATTTTTTTTTCTCAGTCTGTAGCGAGTGCTTATTTAAAAACACTCCAAAATATAAACCCTATCCCCTTAACCCTCTCAGACATAAGACGCAATTTTGAGCCTATTAGGGATACTTTAAAGCCTTTCTTACCATCAGGGGTATTTAGAAACTTTTAGTTTAGATACTTCAACCTCTGCAGTTGTCTTTGAGTTAGCTGTGGCCACAAAACTAATTTTGAAGGCATTTATAACAGTGAGAGAACTATTTCTTATTGCTAATCTGGCAACCTCTGAGTCATACGAGTGAAGGGGATAAATATGTAAACAAAGGAGAGGCTTAAAATGTGTAAAGCTGCAAGTGTGGATAATTCTTAAGGACAATGGAAGCACAAATTGTCTATTTGTAGGTTGCAAAGGAACCAGAGCGCTCACCAACTTATATGCTCAATTAAAGTATGCTACAAACCAATACAGGCAAAATATTAACAGAAATCTGGCAAAAGTTCTTAAAATCGTCAAAACCAATTTCTTAAAATCTTAATACTAATGGGGCTAAACATGACTGAGAAGGGTCAAGAAAAGAACACTCAAGACAGTAAAGTAATGCAGTTTGAAGAGTGTATGAAGCTAAACTTAAACTAACTAAAAATACTGTTTCACAGAAGAGCATATACTGTATCTAAACGGTGACCGGTCAACTCAATCAGTAGCTCTCAACCAGTACCAAATCAACCAATACGGTTAGGACTATATTTTGCCACTAGTTTGGTTGGTCTGGGTTAATTTGGCACTGGTTGAGAGCTACTAGTTGAAATGGTCTACTGGTTGAGATGACATGGAACCATCTAAACTTCTAGCCAAACCGATTACAAATGGGATTAGAGAGTAGAGTACTGAATTATGAATAAAAACTTTAGGCCAAACATTTTAAGAAAATATCAGAAAATAACATCTCACTAACTGTAAGAGCTTTAATGCTTTTAATATCTAAACTAGTTTTCTGTAACTAGGAGAGGATGGAGTGTTGAGAAAATTTTGCAAGTGAGATTAGAGAGCTTCATATTTTTAGGTTAAATATTTAGCAGAGAGATATACATGAGAATGAGGAAGAGAGCAGTGTGGTGTGGATGTAGATGTGCTGGAAAGTGTGAAATGGAACAGAGATGGTTCGGCCATGTGAAACTTATGTGGCACTAGAGAATTAATAAAATAGTGCAAGAGTGAAATGGAGGAGCAGAAGCAAAGGTAGACAGAGGTGGAAGGATTGACTTCAGTATATGCGTGAAAGCGGTGCTGGATGGGAGGAGGGGCGTTGAATGACTGGGGACAGGTGCATGGGAGAGATTCATTCATGGTCATCCCTTCAGGGATCAAGGCGTACGGCAATATAGTACAAATATAAATAAATAAAAATACAGTTAAAGTGGGGATTGGGCCTGAGTATAGATATATATTTTGTATGAAGCAGTTTGAAGCATAATCTGCAAAGGTGGCAAGTGATAGTTTTCATTCTTGTGTACCGGCGACTTATTTTAACTAGATTTTAGCTAAATTTCAGAATATTTTTAACTAAAGCAATAATTATAACTACTAAACTATAATAATCTGCAGTTTAAGAAGGATCTGTGGTACTTAAAATGTTTAACAGAGATAGTTAGAAGCCCGTGGATTGCTGAAAGCCCTTTTTAAACTGAATTTAATAGTAGCCAGAATAAAGTTAAAAAGAACATTACCGGTACAGAAGGGGTCAAGATCTAAGAGGACAGGCTATTTCTAGACTTAAATAGGCTGGACAGAGGCAGCAATAGGGATCTGTACTTTTCTTTTGAAGAGGGGAAGGGAACTACGGGTATTTAATGCGGAGTGGCTGAATGGATCACTACAGGCAAAATGAAAATAAATCTGGCAAAAGCTCTTCAAATCGGCAAACTAATGGGGCGAAGCTCTTCAAAATCTTTGTACTAATGGGGCTAAACATGAGGGACAGGAGGTCCAGAAAAGAAAACTTAACACAGTAAAGTTAATGCAGTTTGAGAGGATAGTAAGAGGCTAAACTTATAAACAAACTCTACAAATATAGTTTCAGATCATAAATCTAAACTTCTAGCCGAACCGATTACAAATGGGATTGGAGAGCATCATGAATAGAAACTTTAGGCCAAACATTTTAAAATATCTGAAAATAACATCTGACCACCTGTAAGACCTTTAATGCTTTTAATATCTAAACTGATTTTGTGCAACTAGGAAGTAGGGGAGAGTGAAGAGATAATTGTGCAAGGGTGATTAGCGATCAAAGATATTTTTAAATTTAAATATTTAGCGGAGGGATATGCAGTACATGACAACGAGGAAGTATGTGAGTGGTGTGGTTATGGATGTAGATGTGCTGGAAAGTGTGAACAGGAACACCGAGAGGTTTCAGCCATGTGAAACTTATGGGAAATGAGAGAATGACAAAAAAGTGTACATGTGTGAAGTGGAAGGGCAGATGCAAAGGTTAGACCGAGAGGTGGAAGGATGGAGTCAAGTACCGTACAGTATATGCGTGAAAGCAGTGCTGGATGGGAGGGGCATCTAATGACTGGGGACAGAGGTGCATGGGAGCTATTAACCCTTTCACGCACATATGACTCAGAGGTTGTCAGATTAGCAATAGGAAATAGGGTTCTCTCACTTATAATTAACTCTCTATAATTAGTTTTCTGCCCACAGCTAACTCAAAGACAACTGCAGAGGTTGAAGTAACTAAACTAAAGGTTTCTAAATACCCCTGATGGTAACAAAGGCTTTAAAGCATCTCTTAATAGGCTCAAAATTGCGTCATATGTCCGAGAGGGTTAATTTGTGGTCACCCCTTCAGGGATCACGGCATCCACCAATAGATAGAGTATTTCGTATGAAAGGGTTTGAAGCATAATCTGCAAAAGTGGCATGTGATAGACTTTTCCAAGTTAACCCTCGTGTACCGCCGACGTCTTTTTAACTAGACTTTACCTACATTTAATAATATATAAATTAATGTAATAATTATAACTAAACTATAATCTGTGCAGCTTAAGAAGCACGTGTCATAGTTCAAAGGCTTAACCAAGATGCAGTACTTGCAAACCCTTTGATTGCTGGAGGCTCTTTTTAAACTGAATAAAATACAGTAGTCTCATAGTAGCCAGAATAAAGTTAAAAGAACGGTGCTGCTACAGACAGAGGAGGTTAAGGTCTATGAGGACAGGCTATCTTTTAGAAGTTTACATAGGCAGCAATAGGGGCATGTACTTTTCTTTCAAGAGGGGCAGGGAACTACGGGTATTTAATGTGGAGCGGCTGAATGGATCAAGAAAAATATTTTGAGGTGGTATGGTCATGTGCCGAGAAATTTTGAAAGGAGAATGCAGAGATATAAATTTATGTCAACCAAGTTCTATAGCAGAAGTACTAAACTGCTGAACATAGTGATCGAGTGGATAAATGCCAATACAGTACCTTTGAGAGAGGAAACGAGTGAGCAAAACGAAACTGACTATTGAAAAGAACAATGGTACGAGAAGTAGAACACCTATTTACAAATTTCGGTTGCGTCTGACATAGGAAGCCGGTTTCAACAAGCTACTAGGGGTTTACTGCTTTGATAGCGCAATTCATAAATGCACGGAATTTCGGTGCGAGTATCCTAGGTTCGAGTATTTGTTATTTCATTAATAGTGTAGAAGTAAAGTTGGTTGGTGAAAATATATTAATTCACCTAAGGCCATCCTTGAGTATCGTTTCCCAGTTGACTATCATAAAAGAGGATGTTGTATAACCTTCACAGGACCTAACAGTTACCCTTTTAAATATAAACAAGTTTTCTAAGCATATTAAAATAGTCTAACCATAGCCAGAACAAAATTTAAAAATGTCAGACTAATTTAATTTCACACTAGGATAAAACTAGCAATGACTAACCGTTTGAATTTTCTGCCAAATTAATATAAATTACCTACATATACACTTTCAGTACCTTAAAATAATTAACTTAAAATTACCTATTTGAACCATAATGGAAAGCTGTAGACATTTTGAACCATTTTTGTTCCAAAATTTGTACGGACTTTATTTTACTTTAACTCCGGGGAAAATACAAACAAATAAAATCCTAAATTTCTTTACTTAAAATCCGGACAAAATATATAATGAAATCTTTAATTTCTTTACACTTTTACGCAATTACAGCCTTCAACACTACAAATCCAAACATTGCCTCATTTTTTAATCTATGTACCAACTCTTATTGTACAATCTAAATCAAGTCGTTCACTGTAAACCTTTGTCTCTAGATTTCACACATTTATTCAGCACGTCTACGATGGGCAACTTAAAGGTCTAAGAGCTAAACTAATATTTAAATTATGAGCAAAGTCACTTACATTTAATTATAAGCAAACTAATTTAAATTTCACCACGACAAAAAGTACCAAGATATAGTTAAAGAGCAAAGCAATTAAAGTCTAAGAAAACTATTTTAATTACTTAAAGAGCATAGCAATCTATAGTAAAGTTTAAGAAAAAAGGCATTTAAAGTTTTAGATCAATTAAATGTATACTACCTTTGAGCAAAGCAACACTTTACATTAAATAATCGAAGCAATTTCATGAAACTTAGAGCACAGTTACTTTAAATAAAGAGTAAACTAACTTTAAAGTATTTAATTGTACCTTCAATCTAAAGTTTGAAATTTAGAGACCTTAACCTACATATTTCTGAATATTAACATTCACAGGCTATTACAAAATCCCATTAACGAGAGGTTTTTACTTGATTCCATAGACTTCCATCAAGCTTAAAATTACTCCCCCTAGACTCTTTCAAGAAAAATTTGTAAATTTTTCAGTAGAAAAATGTCCCGGCCCAAGGCCGGTTCCCCTTAAATTACACGCTCGCTATCGCTCGCCAGGAAGAAATAGACACCTGAATGGCAAGAATGGTCTTAAAATTGACAGAAATGGGGAGAGGGTTCTTAAAATCGCCAAACTAATGGGGCGGACGTCTTAAAATCTCAAAAGCAATGGGGCTAAACATGAGTGAGAAAGGGGTCCAGAAAAAATTCCCCAGGTGGAAATCTCCCCTTAACACTTAGGTGATTGCAACTTACAATAATTTAGTTTCTGAACAAGGTTACCCGTGAACTATTTAAAAAGATTGTACGCTTCCTTAATTAAGGTGTTCAACTTAGACATTCAAAAATATTAACACAAAACCTGACTTGCCAATTGCCATAATCCATTATTTGTAAAAGTGGCGAAAAGTTTATTCCTTCACATTAGATCCGATAATTAATGAACCGCTATGCCTCTTGTGCAATATTATAATTAATGAACCGCTATGCCTCTTGTGCAATATTATAATTTAAAACTTCCAAAATAAACAAACCAAAACAAGTAACAATATAAATACAAAACAAAACTTTAATCAAAATCACTACGTGGAAATTATCACTAACAAAAGAAAATATAATTTTAATGTAATATTACTATAAAGTTCGTAGTTTACTGTATTGGGCAGTAAATAATTTAATAAATTAACTTTTTCGCCACCTTCAAAATCACAGACAATGTTCTAAGGAACAAAGTTTCGAACCGCGAAAATTACATTTTGCGGCACAATATTGCTATACAGTAAGTCTCCACTTAATATTTAAAACAACGTTACCGACAAAAATAGTAAATTCAAAAATACTACTTTGTAATAGACTTTAAAAATTAATTTACAGCATAAAATTAAATAAATCTTTGAAGGATTATTACAAATTTTAGTTTAAATGTAATTACTTTATATCAAGCTTTCAAAATTACTAATTTACTTTAAATTATAAAATATACTTTATATCATACTCTAGAATAAACTACTTTACTTTTAATTATAAACATTCAAATAAGTAATTAAAATTACTTTTAAGACCAGATATGCAATTTAAGTCTATTATCTAAAAACACAAGAACAAACTTTAATGGACAGTAACCAAACTAATTCAAGAGATTTAAGTGAGTGAACATTAACTGTATACAAAAGGTTGTTAACCCTTTTAACAATATTGAAAATTTGATTACTAATTGTAGACATCATTGATGTCAATACAAATGTTAAAGTAACATTTCCCAATTATATATCAATAAAAAGACAGTTCCATGTTCTACATGGGTGTGCCTTAGGAATGACTTGCAACACAGGAGGAACTATAGGATATCCGCTAACTGAAATAATAGCTACCGGGTACTAAATTAGTCATATTTCCATTTATTTGGATAACTTACTTGGTCTTTGCAAGTTCTTCTTTTTACTTTACTAAAAGTTCTCAATAAGGAATGAATTTTCTTTTTTCATTTAAATGTAAAACCCTTAAAATTTTGATCTGAAGTGACTAAAGGTTATTTTTGGTTGATTTGCAAGTATTAAATATTAAATTAACCATAAGAACTAAGTAGAAAAAGCTCCTTGTAAAGCATTGAGAGTGTAGGGCCGTACAATGGTACAAAACTGCATCATAACAGTCTAATTCCACGACCCCGAGGGGTCATGTTGACCTCAGGCAAAGCAAGCTTGTGAAGCAAGCGACAGCAGCGATCCGCCTAGAGACTTTAGTACAAGAGTCCTAGAGACAGTCCCCACCCGTTAGACTGTCTTACTGCCGTGGTACCACCTGCTATGCCCTCACCCCAATGGGCGATGACTTTATCCGCGAGGAGCACCCTCAATGTCTATCTATCTATCTATCTATTGCCTGACGCCGTGATCCCCGAAGGGGTGGCCACGAACGAACCGCCCCCATGCACCTCTGTCCCCAGTCAGTCGACGCCCCTCCCCCCCACCAGCACCGCCTTCATTCATGTAGTTCCTCACTCCATCCTTCCACCTCATATTCGGTCTACCTCTCCCCCTCTGTCCCTCCACCTCGCTCTCGTACACCCTCTTAGTCATTCTCTCGCTTTCCATACGTTCCATATGGCCGAACCATCTCAAGTTGTTCCTTTTCACACTTTCCAGCACATCTACCTCCACACCACACCTTCTTACTTCCTCATTAGTCTGTCTATCCCTCCATGTAATTCCGCACGCACTCCTTAAGTAATTCATTTCCACTGCTCTCACTCTTGGTCTGAGTTTCTCAACCAACGTCCATGCTTCGCTTCCGTAAGTCAGTGTCGGGATTACCACACTGTCATGCAAGGACTTCTTCACTTCCATACTGACCACCCTATTTCTTGTTACTGCTTTTAGCGTTCCTACAACCCTCTTCCCCTGTTGTACCCTCTCCCGCACCTCTTCATCCATAGTCCCATCTTTACTCAACACACTGCCCAGATACTTAAAAGAGTTGACGATCTCCATAGCCTGACCGTTCAGCTTCACCTCACACTCTGTGACTTCACCCCTTTCGAAGACCATAACCTTGCTCTTCCCCTCAATGTACATGGCTTTATCTAGATAGCATATACTTTGTCATTTTATGAAATTTATTCCTTATAAATGAAAAAGTCTCATATCGGATAAATATAAGGGTTTTCGGTCTACTGGAAAATTTAGTTATAAAACGGTAACTGGAATTAATTTATATTAATGTTATTTACTGTACAAAACATTTAGAAATTAGTTGCAACAAAATTAAGTGAAATTTTAAGTAAACTCTATATTATCTTTAGCAATATTTAAGACTGACTAATAAAACACTTGTGCTGCCAACTTTAAACCCTCTGCACGAAGGTGCACTCTTAAAAAGGCATCTCCCTAGGATGTTTTTTTTAAATTCATATTGGCAGTCAAGTTAAAAATATAAGAGTTGGTACTCCTATTACAATATGAGGCACACTAATTTAGGACATATAGGGCCATGTTCTCAACTACATAATGTTGGTTACCAGGATGATAATTACTTCTATTATTTAACAACTAATCAAAAATATAGACTTACGTTTCATCCTAATTAATTTATTCTAAAAGTTAATATTTTAGGCAGTAATGCAGAAATACAGTTTGGTGCTAATTTAATCTCCTACAGTACAGTACAGTACTTTAAATAATAAATAAAGTTCTATTTAATTACTTTATAAACAGTAATCCACAAAATTCACAGATTTTGCCTTTCTAATAACATTTGTATCAATTCCTTTACTAAGCTATATGCAGCTTGAAATAATGGCCCCATAATATCCTACACATACCTGGAGTTAATAATAGGAGTGATGGTGGTACAGGTGTAGTTGTGGTGGTAGTTGTGGTGGTGGTGGTGGGTGGTGTAGAAGCAAGTCTTCTATTCTCTGCAGAATTTAATAGATTTAATATTTAGTTTGTAATATTTCATTAATCTATTTTAGGAGTAGAGTTGGTTGTTGGATAAAACATAATATCTCTAACTCTATAATCCTTAGTTTTATACTTTAACAATATTTATTATTTAATCAATTTTATACTTTAACAATATAGTCAGATTATTTCTTAATTTAATATTTAATACACAAATTGCATACTTTAACAATATTTAAGATTATTTAATTAATTTTATACTTTAACAATATAGTCAGATTATTTCCTAATTTAATATTTAATACAAAAATTGCAAAGTAAAACTAAAATTAAACTAATATGGAGCAATAGTATTTTAATTTAATAAAAATACAATTTCAATGCAAGTGCAGTATTTTAATATTCCTTCTTTTTACTCTAAATTTAAGATACGGTGTATATTTCTCAATTTAAATAAAGTAATAAAATAATTATAATGTAAAACTTGCAAAATAAACAAACCAAAACTTATACGAACACAGTAAAAAGACAAAACAACTAATCAAAATCGCTTAAGTAAAATCATTATTTGTAAATAAAAGAACACAATCAACCACATAGGGTGTACATTACTACATTAAACACATCATAGAAGACTGCATTTCACACAACCACTTACGCCAACAACACAACCTACACTCAATGAGAGCTCTGTGGGAAAGCCCGATCGTGGCCGTGGCCTTCCTCAGGGACTCGGGGCTGTTCGGCCAGGCAGCTTAGGGAACAACAACAACAACAACAACTACATGAGCAAGTTAATCTGGTTAGGAAAATTTGCAGGTGATTATGTATTTGGTGGTGGTGTGATTCGAGGTCTATAATCTGTTTTAATGAATGACATTTAATGTTTAACTAAATTATTTTTTACTTTAATAATCGTGACTAGTAGCATTTAGCCCAATTTAATTTTGAAATTTATAAATAATATCAAATGTGCAAGATTTGAATACTGCATAAAAAAAAAAAAAAAATATATATATATATATATACAGTATATATATATATATATATATATATATAAATTAAGGCTTTAAGTTCTAAGTAAATCATATATAATTTAGCAACTAGAGATTCCCTAACAAAATCAGAGCGAGTACTGCCAACAGCAACATCCCACAACAGCTCCAACCATTGTAGAAGTCTTTGACCCCTTTTCACATCTGAGAACAAAACCAAATATTAATACTGGACTGCTGTACACTCTCATACCATAGATGGTACTGATGGGGCTAACTCGAGACATTCTAAATAGATCTGGCTCCATTTAACCACTAGAAGCAGATTTCAAATCACATTGAGAAAATATACTTTACCTACGTACTACCGGCTCTGTAATGTAGTGGAGCAAGTCTGCCTCCCACCCCAGGTGACCCAAGTTCAATCCCACGCTCAGGCATGAAGGTTTTTCGCATACACTGGGATAATTTAGTTTAACCCATGGGGTGTGGGTACAAAGGAGAGAGCGTGAGAACACTTCAAATTTAAAACAAATCGGAGTTTACTCCTGAAACGTTCGAATCTATACGGCGATCACTGGTTAGTCCTGTGAATGTAGTACATGTCTAGGTAATTTTTCACGCATTTATGACACAGGTTGCCAGATTAGCAATAAGATAGAGTTCTCTCGCTCTTATAATTACCTCTCCAAAATTAGTGTTCTGCCCACAGCTAACTCAAAGACAACTGCAGAGGTTGAAGTAACTAAACTAAAGGTTTCGAAATACCTCTGATGGTAACAAAAGCTTTAAAGTATCCCCAATAGGCTCAAAATTGCGTCATATGTCTGAGAGGGTCAATATAACATATAGGGACAAGTCTGCCAAATAAGCGAGGTTGCGGCACCAAGTATATTTTTATCAATAAATGGTATCTGCACTATCCAAGCATCAATAGTTTGAGATAAAAGTACCGGTACCCATCTTTACTGACCATATTAAACATCAGACATTCAAACAGTGACAGCAAAAACTTAGTGACAGCGGAGAAGCTACTTATTACTGCAACACTTCTAATTAATCAATAGGATAGATTATCAGCGAATATAGAAAAAAAGTAACATAAAATTAATTGTATTATACAAACAGAAATAAAAGTATTTTACAACTAAACAAAATAAGTAATTATGGAAGACATTTAAGTTTAATATTTCAGGATCGTTTCGTATCAGTTTCAGTTCCACTTTAATTATATAGAATAAAGTTCTAGCTCACATAGTTTTACCTTAAGTCCCAATATAAATTAATAAGACTTCTCACAATGCTTAATTACTAATGAAACTACTGTATAGCATTACATCAAATAATTTAAGTAACTTTACTACAATGTCAGCCAGATAAATTAGTTACTATATCCAATCACAAATCCTAAATCAAATGAGGTTAAGTATTCACAACATATTAATTAATAGTCACTAACTCACGAACTAACGAGTAGTGGTCACACAGGCAGTCACCAATCGGCAGACAGGCTGCTTGAGTCTACCAACCACAGGTGAGGGGCAGGTGCGCGATCCACAGGTGTTCGCATGTAGGGGGGAGAATGCAGTGATATCCGCCCAGCTCTCCTCTGTCACGTACGCATGCTTCTGGTCACATAAACAGGTGTCTGCAGGTAAAAAGGCCATCACATGGTCCAATGCACAGTCACTAGTCGCATATTTGGGTCTCCAGATGTAATAAAATATATAACAAATATATTAAGGGACAATTTTTAAACTACTTTTCAGAACTTTTAATCATATTAAGCAAGGAATATTCATGAAAATCTCAGTTTAATTATATAAAATTAAACTTCTATTCATTAAAAATAGTTAAAGAGACTCTTACCTTCATTAGTGACCAGTACAGGTATGGCGGATCATTAAGTAGCGGAGACACCAGTCTCGGAGGTGACTTACCTGCTTAAGGGAGCCCACCTTTCTTTTTTCTTTATCTCCCCCCTAGATGTCCACGTTGTCCTTCCGTCTGCATGTGACTTCACTCTTGTCCCAGTAGCGTGGGTGTTTTAGACAGCCACGTCATGGGTTCAAACTAGACCTATTTGGGCTTAAGATTGGAGTATAGGCTACATTAAAAATAACAGGAAAATAACAAAATAATGGCATGGCATTTGTCCTATAATAATTTCCAAAGACACTAGGAACTCTAATAACTAATTCTAACTTTGCAAATTTAATAATAAAGACTAAACCGAAGGGACTGTACGGTAGTCGACAGGGTGGATTTTTTGTTTCTTCTATTTAAGTGAGGGATGCAAAAGGCAGAACTGCCTGTAAAGAGTGCCTCCCCCAGAGCGACAGGGCCAAAATCAAGGGACGTTAGAGCCAAAATGTCTGGACACACTGAGTTTGAAGCAATTTAAGTCATAGGAAGAGGGAAAGACTGATTCTGGGAAAGTTCCAGAGCTCAGCTGTTGAATAGAAGAAAGTCTGAGAGTAACATTACACTCTTGGGTTAGAGAGTTTCACAGAGTAGGGGTGGGATTGTGTTGCAAGACTGGTATGACGTGCCCTACGTAGAGGTGGTATACACTGGGAGAGCGCTGATTATCATAGTAGCGATAGAATAGCAAGATGCAACATTGTGGAGGAGAGAGATATTGCAAAGACTTGGTGAGTGGACGGGAGTTAATGATACGAAAGGCCTTCCTTTCCACTTTGTCTAGGAGTGCGGTGTGAGAGGAACGTCCCCACACATGTGAACAATACTCAATACAAGGACACAACCATGCCCCTGTACAGAGCAAGAAGTTGTGCAGGGGTAAAGAACCCCTTGAGCACACCTAGCTTCTGGGAGGCTGCCTTAGCAAGATTGGTAATATGGTCATTCCAAGTGAGAGCACAAGAAAAAGATACGAACTGGGTATCTGTGTATAGCAGTTTCCCAGTAATAGGAAACTACCCAAAAGGCTAACAATTCAGATTCAAAAGCCGAGTTTAGTTTGTTATCTTTCAGGAAGGAAATAAGGCAGTATTCGATATAATTTGAGACCCATCTTCAAATAATTAAATTCTTAAGTCTCCATTAAAATCTTTCTCAGAACTTCTAGATCTTAATTTGTGAATATACTTTACGCCTTAAACAAAGTCAGAATATCATCCTTGTGAAATACATCACTAAATCAGTAGTTGTTGAATTTGAAGTTATTAACCCAGGAACTGCGGGAAGACTCTTAAGAGTTCCCCCGGCGGACCGCGGGAAGAGAGTAAGGCTATTAAAAAAAATTTTTTTTTTTTTTTTTTATTGCCCCTGGGCCATGCCAAATATCACTCTTCCACCTCCCCTCCTCCCCCACTTACCTTACCTCCTTCAGTTATCACCTATTTTCCCTGTTATTCCCTTATTCTGTGGTATATTTTTGTGCTAACATTAGCGAGTTGCAAGCAGGGCATTGTCATCACTGTTAGCAAGCGAGTGCAAAAGAGAGAGAGAGAGAGAGAGAGAGAATCGATCGACAGTCTCTCTCTCCAGACGTGGGGAAAAGTGGCAGGAAAGGAGGTTGCCTCAGCCATACATTATGTAACTCCCGGCCTGTATCGCCAATTTTGACCATCCAAACGCGGTTTCCACTCGTTTTATTGTTGTAACAGGTTAATACCTTTATAATCAACTTATAATAGGCGCATATGGATAAGTATTAATGCTATTTATGGTAAAATAACTATGTTAGTGATGGGAACCGCTCAAATACGTCTGCACAGGAGTGTGGGGTCTCATACCCCCCATGCGCACTTCAGAGGTTAACAGTTAAAATTTGAATTATAGAGAGAAGGCCTATATTAAATCTACTCTTCTCTAGCTGTAAGTTAAATTACTTTCAGTGTACATTAATATTAAGACTTCTTCGCTACCTTTTACAAAGTTCAGTGCTCAGTCGTATGAGGAGTGTCCTGTATGCTATCACTAGGAATCACTTTGACCTGAACTAAATTTTGGAGATTTGAACATTTAACTGACCCTTGGAGAACTGAGAGGACCAAGATATTTCTCCCTATATGGGAAATACTTCATATACTTATTAAAGTTCCTGCATGTAAACACTGCTCCTGTAGGCCTATATAAATTTTTGTTCCTACAACTTTTACTTTTTTCCTCAATAAAGATCCTGTGGCAGGTAGGCTATACAAGTTCTTATTCATTTAACATTACTAGGGAAACAGAGGCACCACTTGAATACTATCAATAAATACCAATTGCACAATTTCTTAACCCATTGGCTGCGGCTATGTTTGGGCTATTTAGGGCATATTCAGGCACTCCTGAATGATAAATAAAGTATCTGCATTAAATGAACAGTATTCTGCCGAAAACTAGGCGAAAATAGCTTCAAAATTAGACCAGAACGGGCCCCGTACGTGGTCTGGTTCACCCGCAGCGGTGCCAGTGAAACGCAGGAAACCCGCTATTTGGTAGCACTCGCTCGCTTGGCCACACTGTTGTGAGAGAGAGAGACCCGCGCGAGAGACAGTCTACCTCAGTGAGCCGCTCGCTGCTCTGAGGGACTGAGGTGGGCCCCTCACGCTCCCGCCCACTGACACTCAATTTTTACAGGCTTTTAAAGCCTGGAAATTGATGTAACTTGCCAGGACGTTCCAGAAAGTCACCCGCAGCGAAAGGGTTAAAATTGACAAAAGTGGGTCGAAAGGTCTTAAAAGTAACAAACTAATGGAGAGTCCTAAATATATAAAACAAATAATGGGGCTAAACACTTTACGATTTACAGTATATGACGAAGCCATAGAACTCTTAAATTCTGATCTAAATACTATTTCCAATTGGGGCAGAGAAAACCTTGTTAACTTTAATGCTTCCAAAACCCAATTTCTCCATCTATCTACCCGTCAGGATCTCCCAGCGGACTATCCCTTATTCTTCAACAATACAAAAATCAACCCTTCATCTTCTCTCAATATTCTTGGTGTCTCTTTTTCTTCTGCTCTCATTTGGAAGGACCATATTACCAGTCTTGCTAAGGCAGCCTCCCAGAAGCTGGGTGTGCTCAATCGCCTTAGGGGGTTCTTTTCCCCTGCACAGCTTCTTGCTCTGTACAGGGGCATAGTGCGCCCTTGTATTGAGTATTGTTCACATGTGTGGGGAGGTTCCTCTCACACCGCTCTCCTAGACAAAGTTGAAAGGAAGGCCTTTCGTATCATTAACTCCCGTCCACTCACCAACTCTCTGCAATCTCTCTCTCTCCGCCGCAATGTTGCATCTCTCTCGCTATTCTATCGCTACTATAATAATCAGTGTTCCTCAGAGCTATCCCAGTGCATACCACCTCCTTTACGTAGGGCACGTGGTACCCGTCTTGCAACTCAATCCCACCCCTACTCTGTGCAACTCTCCAACCCAAGAGTGAAACGTTACTCTCAAACTTTCTTCTACTCAACATCTGAGCTCTGGAACTCTCTCCCAGAATCAGTCTTTCCCTCTTCCTATGACTTAAATTGCTTCAAACTCCGTGTGTCCAGGCATTTTGGCTCAAACGTCCCTTGATTTTGGCCCTGTCACTCTTTCAACTATGGGGGAGGCACTCGCTATAGGCAGTTATGCCTTTTGCCTCCCTCAATCACATAGAAAAAAAAAAAAAAAAAAAAAAAAAAAAAAACATAGTAGGGTAAAATTAGTGTATTGCCGGAATCTCCGAATATTCGCTTTGGTTAAGATAGCCTACATGACTTGCTGGTTACGTTCGTGTTTAGTTTGACACTTTTTTCGAACAATATTGATATAAATGCCATAAATATAAACAAACTTTAACATAACCTAGGCCTATGCCATAAATCATCTAAAACACCTTAACATAACCGAACTCATTAGTTGGGACTGTCCCCAACCCTTTGTCCCCCACCCACTTTTAATAGGCTATTCAGCTAGTGTGTGTGTGGGGGAGGGGAGGGGAGGGGGGGGGGTAATTATAGCCTATATAATTAATTTGTTAATCTTAATTTAAAGGACACTCTGCCTACATCCGCCTCATTAGAAACAATTTATTAGGGAAAATAGTCACCAATAGATTCACCATATTTTTCTTCATAGGCTATAGGCCTAGGCCTAGTCCGCATGGAGGATTTTCGTTAACAAATTGAAAAATACCCACTTCAGACAAATACACCAAAAATCTAAGTCAAAGCGGGTGTGTGGGGGCGGCAGCCCCCACCTATGCTATAATACTAAGATAGGTTAGGTAAGGTAGTGAGGTTAGGCTAATGTCCTTTCAAAGGGGTATAGAGCATTTTCTCGTGTTGTGGCCCAGTCACCCGGTTGTCCCGGGGTATTATGATTATATGAGATGCCGAAGTCCCCAACCAGGGTGCAGAAACACCATCAAGATCAATCCACACAAAACACCCGGAGGCACTGGAGAGAGACTGGCAACTTAGGAAAAAATAAAAACATACACTGTATACTGTACTGTACATATACACATATTAAACACAGATAACATTCTGCAGTAGAGGATATCAAGCTTAAATATAATAAAATAAAATAGAATAAATTTAAAAATTAGAATTAATGCTGCAAAAAAGCATTAACTCTAGACTTAAAAATAGAGATATTAGCTGAATTGACTAGCTCATTTGGCAACTTATTCCACAAGTCGACCATGGCCGGCACAAAACACTGAAAACTGTGTAGTAGAAAAATTAACACGGCTCATGGCAAGATAATTAAGATTGCTTGTGAATCTAGTTGCACGAGCCCGGACATAGGGCCCAGGCAGAACCCCATGAAAGGGATGCTGAGGGTTGTTAAAAACTTTAAAAAGACTAAGGGCACCAACTTTACGTCGATGACACAGATCAAGAGACAAATTAGGTAGAATAAAACTGATGGAATTTAGCGACCTGTCAAGCAACTTGAGATGGCAGTCAGCTGCTGACAACCAGACAGGTGAGCAGTACTCGAAATGTGGCAAAATAAAAGCATAAAAAGACTTGATAACTGTGGCGTCACAAGCAAAGGTTTTATAAACCTTGCGAAACATACCAATTTTTTGGGAAATGGAAGAGGAGAAAGAACGAATATGCTTTTCAAAAGTAAGTTTGGGATCAAGAGTAACTCCTAACAAACGCAGAGTATCCACATTCTCAATTTGCTTGCCAGAAACTTGTAGATAAGGATAGGGAGGATCCAAGGTAAGAGATCTGCTGATGATAATAGAGTGTGTTTTACTAGCATTAAGTTTCATGCCCCAAAGTTCACACCATGACGTAATTTTGGCTAAATCCCTATTCAGAGCAGTAGCAATTACGTATCGATCTATTGGCGATTCAATTGACGCATATAAAGTTGTATCATCAGCCTTCTGCGTGTCGTAAGAGGCGACTAAAGAGGTTGGGTCGGTGGGCTTGCGACCCCCACCCGGAAAAAATATCTAAGCAAAAAAAAACGAACGAACAGCCTCGGATGCGGACGGAACCAACGTTGACGAACCACGACCGACTAAGGACATGCCTTCGGACATTCTGAGAATGGCTACATGGAATGTTAGTGGCATGAATGATGGCACAAAAGAGAGAGAGGTTCTGGAAGTGTTAGTGAATGCCAGGCTGGATGTATGTGGAATGACAGAGACCAAATGGAAAGGTTCAGATGTGAGAGAGTGGGAGTGTGGAATGGGTGTGTGTGCTGGAGTGAGTGAAGGAACAGCGAGAGAAGGTGCATGTTTATTTGTAAGTAGCAAATGGAAGGAATGTGTAAGAGAGTATGGGTCTGTGGGTTCAAGGATTGTGTGGGTGAGAATGAAAGTAGGAATACAAACGTGGGTGATTGTATGCGTGTATGCCCCGACAGAGGATATACTTGAAAGAAAGAAAGAAAGAGGAGTTCTGGATGAATGTGGAGGCGTGCCTGGAGAAGTTTGACAAGAACGAAAGAATATTTCTGATTGGGGATATGAATGGTAAGGTGGGTGATAGGAAAGTTGAGGGAGTGGTGGGAGGGTGGGGGGTACCATCAGAGGTGAATGGGAATGGTAGTGCACTTGTGGACGTATGTGTGGGGAGGAGGCTGTGGATAGCCAACACCTTCTTCCGACACAGAATGATCCACAGGTACACGTGGAAACGGATGTTGACGATGAAGGATAAGACAGTGGTGGAACGAAAGTCATTGATTGATTATGTATGTGTGGATGAACGAATGAAGAAATCTGTGATGGATGCTAGGGTGTATAGGGGTATTGGAGGGGGTCTGTCTGATCATTATGTAGTGGTAGCTAAGGTTAGGTTACAAAAGAAGTGGGTGAGGAGAGCGGGAGGGAGGCGAGAGGAGGGTGGAATGGTGAGGAGGGTGGAGAGGTTGCAGGAGGAGGAAGTCAGGGAGGAGTACAGGAGAGCAGTGGAAAGACGACTAGGTGGGTTCGACCTGGAAGTTATGGAGGAAGTGGAGGAGATGAGCAAGGTGTTTAAGGATGAGATCTGTGCAGCATGTGAGGAGGTGTGTGGAGTGAGGAGAAGAGGGAGGGGAGTGAAAGGTACAGCATGGTGGACAGAAGAGGTAAGAATAGCTGTGGAAGAAAAGAAGAAAGCATATAGAGAGTGGTTGGGTAGTAGAGGGAATGAAGATTCCGAGAGACAGAAACGAGCGAGGTACGTGGAGAGTAAGAGGGTGGTGAAGAGAGTAGTGAAGGAAAGTAAGAGAAGAGTAGATGAGGAATTTGGAAGGAATCTGAGTGTAAAATGGAGGGAGAGTAAGAAACTGTTCTGGAAAGAAGTCAAGAAAGTTAGGGAAGGTAGCAAGGGAAACAGTAAGGGTGTGAAAGATAAGAATGGGAGAATGCTAGCCGAGAAGCAAGAGAGAGTCGAAAGATGGGAGTACTTCAGTGAGTTGCTAAATGAAAGGAATGAAGAGCCAGCAAACATAGCTGGATATGGTATGGGAGGGAGAAGAAGAGAAGTAGTGGAGGAGGAGGTGGGGATCAGGAGGTCAGAAGTGTGGGAAGCCATGAAAAGAGTGAAGTTGGGGAAAGCACCAGGAACAGATGGAGTGTGTGGGGAAATGTTGAGGTATGGTGGTGAGATGGTGATAGAATGGGTATGGAAAATGTGCAAACTAGCATGGGAGAAGGGGAGTGCACCCGATGACTGGAAGACTGGCATAATAGTCCCCCTATATAAGGGCAAAGGGGAAAGAGGAGTGTGTGGTAACCACCGAGGAATATGTCTTCTAAGCGTAGTAGGGAAGGTATACAGTAGGGTAGTGATTGAGAGAGTGAGAGTGAGAACGGAGAAATGGATAGGCGAAGAGCAGGGAGGCTTTAGGAAGGGAAGAGGATGTGTAGATCAGATTTTTACCCTGAATTGTGTTGTGGAGAAGTATCTGGAGAAGAAACAAAAGGTGTATGTTGCCTTTATGGACTTGGAGAAGGCCTATGACAGAGTGGATAGAGAAGGTTTGTGGAAAGTACTTAGAATATACGGAGTAGAGGGCAAGTTGCTGAAAGCAGTGAAGAGCATGTATGAGGGTGCAAAGGCGGCAGTAAGTGTGGAGAGTGAGCAGAGCGAGTTCTTTGACCTGAATGTTGGTTTGAAACGGGTGTGTGATGTCCCCGTGGTTGTTTACTGTATATATGGATGGAGTTATGAAAGAAATACTATCAAGAGCAGTGGATGTTGGTGTATCGCTGAAAAGGGAGGGAATTGAGTGGAAGCTACCTATACTGCTGTTTGCGGATGATACAGTTCTGATGAGTGATAATGAATGGGAGTTGCAGGGTCTGGTAAATGAGTTTGGAACAGTGTGCGAAAAACGGAATTTGAAGGTAAATACGGGGAAGAGCAAGGTTATGGTCTTCGAAAGGGGTGAAGTCACAGAGTGTGAGGTGAAGCTGAACGGTCAGGCTATGGAGATCGTCAACTCTTTTAAGTATCTGGGCAGTGTGTTGAGTAAAGATGGGACTATGGATGAAGAGGTGCGGGAGAGGGTACAACAGGGGAAGAGGGTTGTAGGAACGCTAAAAGCAGTAACAAGAAATAGGGTGGTCAGTATGGAAGTGAAGAAGTCCTTGCATGACAGTGTGGTAATCCCGACACTGACTTACGGAAGCGAAGCATGGACGTTGGTTGAGAGACTCAGACCAAGAGTGAGAGCAGTGGAAATTAATTACTTAAGGAGTGCGTGCGGAATTACATGGAGGGATACAGACTAATGAGGAAGTAAGAAGGAGGTGTGGTGTGGAGGTAGATGTGCTGGAAAGTGTGAAAAGGAACAACTTGAGATGGTTCGGCCATATGGAACTTATGGAAAGCGAGAGAATGACTAAGAGGGTGTACGAGAGCGAGGTGGAGGGACAGGGGGAGAGGTAGACCGAATATGAGGTGGAAGGATGGAGTGAGGAACTACATGAATGAAGGCGGTGCTGGTTGGGGGGAGGGGCGTCGACTGACTGGGGACAGAGGTGCATGGGGGCGGTTCGTTCGTGGCCACCCCTTCGGGGATCACGGCGTCAGGCAATAGATAGATCAGCATAGGAGATTAGTTTATTTTCAAGCTCGGAACACAGGTCAGCAGTAAAAATAATAAAAACCAAATGCCCAAGGACACTGCCTTTTGGAACACCAGAAACAACAGTAACAGAAGGGGAATGACACCCATCAATGACCACAGACTGAGATCTTTTCGTCAAAAAATCTTCAAAGATCCTTAAAAAATTGCCACCAATACCAATGAGCTGGAACTTAAACATAAGTGCTTTATGGTTGACTAAATCAAAAGCAGAACTAAAGTCAATAGCCATGACGCGAGACTCATGTCCCTGGTCCAATGAAGATTGCAAGTCATGGGCGAGTGTCAGAAGTGCATCACATGTACCCAGTCCCTTACGAAAACCAAACTGAGTTTGGCATCAAATTATGACTATAACAATAAGAGGAAAGGCGTCTGGACAAAAGCCTCTCGGAGCTTGGATAGGATAGGTGTAATGGAGATAGGGCGATGGTCATTAGGAGATGATGAGGCAGTATTTCCCTTTGGAATGGGAGTGATAATAGCCTTACGCCAGCAAAGAGGAAAACTACCGGATTTCAAAAGCAACCTAAACACCACTGCCAATTTAGGTGCCAAGACCACTGCAACCTTTTTAAAAAAGAGAGGGAAAAACCCATCCGGGTCTGTGCCACCATAGGTATCAAGATCCAGCAAGTACCTTTTCAGTTCAGCCGATTTGAATGCCATTGAATTGAGGTTGGGTCTAGGGAAACATGTCAATGGCAAAGACAATTCCTGATTACTCTGCTTATTAATAAAAATATTAGATAGAATATTGGCCTTCGATAATGGATAAAAAGAGATGGAGCCATCAGTCACAAAGAGGAGGCATGGAGGAATCTATTCCAAATAAAGAGGATTTCAAAGCGGACCACCATTTATGAGGCTGTGTAGCTCCTGCCAGAACATCCTGAAGATGGGAGTTATAATCCCTCTCAGCACCATCATAAACTCTCTGCGCAGCTGCCCTTTTAAAAACATAATTTTCCCAATGCAAGGGGGTTTGATTACGCCTCCATAGACGATATGCAGCCTGTTTGTCATCAAATGCACGCTTGCAGTCATCATTAAACCATGCTTTATCCCTGATACGAGACTTAATTGTCTTTGATGGAACTCTTTTGCGAAGGATGCCAAGAAGGAAATTGTTGAGAGCTGAAACCGGGTCATGAGATCTCAGCATGTGATTCCACTCAATATTACAAACATCATTACAAACTTTGTCCCAGTTAACCCGGGATTTAAGGTAGACTTTACGTGAGAGTAATATCAGGAACACAAAAATAAAGATTAATTTTACACATGATGGCATTGTGGTCGGAAGTGCCAACAGGTACAAGAACGGATGTTTCTACAACGCCAGGAATGTCTGTTAGTACTAGATCAAGACAATTTCCAGACATATGAGTAGGTCCTTGGATTAGCTGTTCACAACCAGATAAGTTTGCAAAATCCAATGCAGCATGACCATTTCTATTAGTTGGAGAGACAGAGTTCAACCACTCCTGATGATGCGCATTGACATCACCAACAAAAATAAAAGATGATTTGACATCTACAGACAGTATTGAAGCCATGGCTGTTAAAAGGCAGTCATATATGTCATTGTTAACATCAGGATTTCTGTACAGGCTAAAAATGTAATGATTATGATACATATGATACATATTATGATCCATATGATTATGATCTTGAGACAGGGTAAATCGTAACCCAAGGACAAAAAAAAGGTGGTGGGAAGTGAGAGTAAGGACAAAGATCAGAAAGTGTAAAGAACGGGGAAAGACGACTGTGAGAGGAGATAAAGGAAGAAGTGGGAAGGCGTGGGAGAGACTGAGCGGGACAGGGGACGCCAGCTCAAAACGTTTGCGATACGGTCGACAAGTACGAGGGAGGGTGGTGGACGGCGACACTTCTCTTCTCTACTGGCGTGAGCTCTTCCTTAATCTTAGAATTTTTCTCTTCGGATGTACCCCACCTTCCACTGCCTGTATGTTTGTGAGTAAGGGGTGGGTGATTTTAGTGGGAGGTGGTGGGATTTGGGAACGATGACGAAGCAGGGAGGAGTGAAAAAGGTGATAAATGGGAAGAGAGGGGTGAGCAGGGACTCTGCACAAGCAGGTAGGTCTAGGAGGAGGGCTGGTATCGTAACAAGGGGGGAAGAAAAGAGGAGGGGAGGAAGCTGAGGACGGAAATGGGATAGAGACCGATGAAGAGCAAGAAGCAGAGGTGCTAGATGATGATAGTATGATACAATGCGAGAAATGTGAATGTTGGGTAGAAGCGACGAAGATGAATGCCGAAGGCAAAAGAAGGGATAGTATTGAGAAAAAGGGAATGCTGTGCAGAATGTGCCTATTAATTACAGTGGAAGTTTTGAAGGAAAGACTGGAAGGGGTAATGAATAGGTTCAGAGATCAGGTAACAGAGGTTATTAAAGGTGTGGGAGAGTAGCAAGGATAAGAACCGAGGGGATAACAACATAGAAGCAGATCAAGACACAGGAAATGAAGCATCTGAAAATGGGAAGGGAAGCTGAGAGGAGACTACAGAGAGTCAGAGAGCAGAAGACTTAACAAAAGATGTGGAAGTAGGAACCAGAGTGAGAGAGGAAATAAGCACAGAGATATATGAAAGTGAGAGAGAGGACATAAGTGAGGGGAGGATTGGGGAGCAAATAAGAATAGATGAGGCATGCGAGAAAGAAACAAAACAGCAAAGATGGCAGGTGACGAGAAAGGGAAGGGTCGTGAAGGAGACGCAGTAAAGTGAAAGGGGCGAAAACATGGGAGAATGGGAAGAATGGTCGAATGCATTTCTGGGAAGCCAAATAACGAGTCAAGGGTCACTAAAGAACAGGGGAAAGAAGGAAGGGGTAAATGAGCAGAACGTTGGGGATGGCGTTGGAAAAGAAAGAGGAGGGAGAGCTGAGCTTGACAGATATGGACGAAGAGGAAAGTGAAATAGACTGCATAGAAGAGCAGAGAAGGGATAAACAAAGAGAGGATGGTAGAAAGGGAGGGAAGTAAAAGTAGGAGGGAAGAGGTACATAGAGTACCGGTAAACACAAGACCCAGGGGTAAGAGGGAGGATGGGGAGAGAAGGAGCAGTGGGAGAACACAAGTAGAGCCCGAAAAAGGGAAGAGTAGAAG
>JBAKBP010004304.1:61139-138382 GCA_037953745.1 Lithodes maja
CTCAAGGGGGTGTAATCTTAAGCTTGATGGATATCTAGGGACCAAACTAAAAACCTCCCCTTAAGGAGAGGTATTTAGTTTGTTCCCTACGTTTTCATCAAGCTTAGAATTACACCCCCTTGACCCCTTTCAAGATAAATTTGTACATTTTTCGGTAGAAAAATGTCCCGGCCAGAGGCCGGTTGCTCTTAAATTACAGGCTCGCTATCGCTCGCCAGGAAAAAATAGACACCTTAATGGCACGAAATATCTTTAAATTGACAGAAATGGGGCGAAATGTCTTAAAATGTCTAAACTACTAGGGCGAACGTCTTAAAATCTCAAAAGCACTGGGGCTAAACATGAGGGGAGAAAGGGGTCCAGAAAAAAATCCCTCAAGTGGAAATCTCCTTAAGTTATAAAAAGAGCTCTCGGAAGTAAGAGCTTATTTGGAGTGAACCTGCTATAGTGTGAATCTGTAAGGGGAGGTTTTTTAGTTTGCTATATAGACTTCCATCCAGCTTGAAAAAGTGACTCTCCCGATATAGAAGAGGTATTAAGGGTTGAGATCTCCACTAGAGGGATTGTTTTCTGGACCCCTTTCTCCCTCATGTTTAGCCCCATTGCTTTTGATATTATAAAACGTTTGCCCCATTAGTATAGCGATTTTAAGAACTTTCACCCCATATTAAGACCTTTCGTGCCATTCAGGTGTGTATTTTATCCTGGCGAGCGATAGCGAGCCTGTAATTTAAGAGGAACCGGCCTTTGGCCGGGAAATTTTTCTACCGAAAAATTTACAAATTTATCTTGAAAGGGACTCAAGGGGGTGAAATTTTAAGCTTGATGGAGGTCTAGGGAACAAACTAAATACCTTGATGGAGGTCTAGGGAACAAACTAAATACCTTGATGGAGGTCTAGGGAACAAACTAAATACCTTGATGGAGGTCTAGGGAACAAACTAAATACCTTGATGGAGGTCTAGGGAACAAACTAAATACCTTGATGGAGGTCTAGGGAACAAACTAAATACCTTGATGGAGGTCTAGGGAACAAACTAAATACCTTGATGGAGGTCTAGGGAACAAACTAAATACCTTGATGGAGGTCTAGGGAACAAACTAAATACCTTGATGGAGGCCTAGGGAACAAACTAAATACCTCTCCTTAAAGCTAAAGAACGGAGACATAACCCGCTCAAATGGTTTAAAGTTAGAGAAGTTTAGATTTAGGAAAGATATAGGAAAGCACTGGTTTGGAAAGAGTTGTTAACATGTGGAACGCACTGCCCAGAACCGTAATTAGCTCAGAAACAGTTGAAAGCTTTAAGCATAAGTTGGATTCCCATATGGGTGATATGGGCTGGGTGTGAATGGGAGCTGCTTCATGTGGGCCGCATGGCCATATGCAGTTTCCCGCGATCTTACGACTTTGTTATGTAATTGGGGTTGGGTGTGACCGGGATCTGCCGTGTGTGGGCCGATCGGTTTTTTGCAGACTCCCATTTTCTTATGTTCTTATGTTCCCTTAGGAATGTGCAAATTTTTCGGTAGAAAATGGGTTAACGTCTTTTAGATTCGGGTCAAGGATAGATAGAAGAGATGAAAGCGTGGTTTCACATACTTAACACACAACAAAGCCACTCCAACAGCTGCCTCTCTCTCCAACACCCCTTCTCCCCTCCATACACGCTTCAGAAAAATAGGAAATTTAGAATGTAAATAAGAGGTGCCGTTGTAAAGGCTTATCCCTCAATACTTAATCTGGTCAGTTCCTTGCGCGTCCTAGGGATTGCGCCACTACTATCGAGGGGCATAAAACCAAAACACCTCGGTTCTTTTCCTTTTTAAATGCGCACCTAAACACAATCCTATAAACCGGCAACACTTGCAGTTCTCTGGTGAAATTGACCCTTGGTACGGTCGCGCTAATAAGTCATGTCCCAGCTGTCATTAAGTCTGGCTTGCTCTGTGCTGTTTTAATGTCTGTCAGATGTTGAATATTGTGGGTAATTGTAGGAACATGTTTTGTATGTTTCACTCGATATGCAGAAATGAAGCTTAGATATTAGTGATACCAATTATTGATCAAAACATACTTGGTGCCGAGAAATCACTTATTAGCGCGATTGTACACTGAATCAACGGTGAAGGTGTTAGAATTTATGTCATAGATTAGTCGCATTGCATAGGCTACTACCGGTACCTGCCAATGCGGTAGGCTACTCTTAACCCCTAACTGGTGGCGCGCAACATATGTCGAATGAAATAAATCTGGCCTAAGTGGCGGCGCGCGACATCTGTCTAGCGCCATTTTCAGCACATAATGTTGCTGAGAGAGAGAGAGCGAGAGAGAGAGAGCTGAGCGGTGGGACGAGCGTAGCAACCCTATGACCGCTCCCCATGACCACCGTGGACATACTGAACTGTATTCTTTCCTCCCTCCTTTCTCACTCGCTACACAGGGAATGATGTAAGGAAATTACCTTATTTCAGGGTTTTTGCACTCGTGTTGCACGATCGTTGCAAGAGAACCAGTGGTCGTACAAGGATGGTTCGGGTGTAATTGGAAAGCTCTGTTTACGCCCTTTCAGGGATAGATACTTGTTTTACGCACTGGGTCTTATTTAGACATGAAAATGAGCACGGAAACAACCCTATTTAAGGTAAAAAAAAAAAAAAAAAACAAAAAAAAAAAAACAACGCTGGGCGCTACGGTAAAATAGACCACCTAGCCTGCTAAATAAGGGTTAATGCGGGAGCTGCGTAATAAGAAAGTCTATATAATGGCTATATTCACTGTATAGGACACTTCGAATTGTTTTTAACTTTAAAACTTAGGACATTTGATAGAATACGAAACTACCCCTACCTACCAGGTATTAGTGTCTCTAGTACGACCCCTACCTACAGTACCAGGTATTAACCCCTTCAGACTCGTATGACGCAGAGGTTGCCAGATTAGCAATAAGAAATAAAGAGTTCTCTCACTCTTATAATTACCTCTCCAAAATTTGTTTTCTGCCCACAGCTAACTCAACGACAACTGCAGAGGTTGAAGTAACTAAACTAAGGGTTTCTAAATATCCCTGATGGTAACAAAGGCTTGAAAGTATCCCCAATAGGCTCAACACAGCTAACTTAATGACAACTGCAGAGGTTGAAGTAACTAAACTAAGGGTTTCTAAATATCCCTGATGGTAACAAAGGCTTTAAAGTATCCCCAATAGGCTCAACACAGCTAACTTAATGACAACTGCAGAGGTTGAAGTAACTAAACTAAGGGTTTCTAAATATCCCTGATGGTAACAAAGGCTTTAAAGTATCCCTAATCGGCTCAAAATCGCGTCATATGTCGGAGAGGGTTAAGTGTCCCTAGTACGTAGTATGTGGTATAAAAAGAACTAACCCTTGCCTAACCAGTAGTAAGAGGCCCTAGAACCAAAATTATTTCCTAACCACCCAAACTAGCCCTAGTACGGTCGAGGTTAATAAGTGTTGTCAGACATAGACTTATATAACTAGCGAATGATCGAGTAATAGAGCTTATATTTCCACCATTTGGGAAGGGTCGGCCAGGGAACAGGTGTGGATACTTACAGCCCCTTTTTGAGTTGCAAAGGTTGGGGTTCACGATTTCTGGACTACGTATTTGGAACGGTATGTGTGGATAAGACTAATTCCTACCAATTAATACCTGGCACTGATACCTGGTACGTGGGATTGAAGAGTAGGCTAATTGTTAATTTTTTTTTTTTTTTTCTATATTCCATCTACTCCCTCTCGGGCATAGGCTGAGAGCCTGTACATTCCACCGCTCAACACGGTGAAGCCCGTGAAGTCTTGTTCCAGTCTGGAGAGTGAGACATGTGAAGCATCCATCATGGCTCGAAGCAGCTCCATCTCTGAAGCGGCTGGTTGCTTCGCTCAAGTGCTTCACCGTCTCACCCTCCAGACTCAGACCCTCACTCTCAGAACGCCACCTATTGAGCAGTGAACTCACTAGTGAATTACCAGGTAGTGTCCTATTAGGTGGATATTCCTGTTTTATATCGCTCATTACGCATCTCTCGCATCACTTATTGACAGGTAGTATACAATGCGGTATACCAAGCGGCTCGCGTCTCGGACTTCCACCCAGAAGGCCCGGGTTCGCGCCCACGCTCGGCGCATTAAAGATTTTTCACAAGCACGGAGTCGTTACTATCCCTCATGAGCAAAGGGATGGGGTAGTAGTAGTAGTACAGGACCCCAATGGAAATACGCCTAATCGGCCTTATTGAGCTATCCTTAGCTAGCTTAGCATGCGCTAGCTTTAAGAACTATTATTATAACAACCGAGTCCACCACACTTAAAAAACGCGCCGCCTAACAAGACGGTACACCTTTTCAAACCTATTTTTGAAGTTTAGCCTACTTCGGCATATACACCTTAGCATGGTGATGTCGGACTGGTTAGCCCTCATTAAGCTCACCTTTCATGTTAAATAATTAGCCTAAGTCTTAACAAAATTAGACCGATCAGATGAAGGTATTGAGGGATAAGCCTTTACAACGGCACCTCGTATCTACATTCTACTTGTCCTATTGTTCTGAAGAGTGTAGAGAGGGGAGAAGGGGTGTTGGAGAGAGAGAGCGGAAGCTGTTGGAGTGGCTTTGTTATGTGTGTTTAGTAACATTTACTCTGCTACAACAGTCGGTTTCCTTGCAGCTAACCGTTGGCAGTGAATTTATAGATATTTAATTGGAACAATAAGAAACTTCCATGGTTTTAATTCTTACTTTGATCAGATACCGGATCCATGGATAGTATCGTGGATCCACGATAGTCAGTGGTATAACAGAAGTTTTCTATGTATCATACCCTATAATTATACAGTATGTAAGCTTGACTGTGTAAGCTTGACTGTGTAAGCTTGACTGTGTGTAAGCTTTTCGATTCTGGGCGAATGGCTGGGCGAAAATGAAATCTACGACCATGTCTAGAAGCAGCTCGGCGAGAAAAAACGAATGGCACCAGTTATAATTTTCTAGGACTTATAGTTTGGGCTACAGAGGACTTTTAAAGTGACAAATAATTCGAACGAAAGGTCTTAAAATGGCCAAACTAGGGGTGGGGTGGGGGGGTGGAAGGAATGTCTTAAAATCTCAAACCTAATGGAGTTAAACAAGAGTGGGAAGGAGGTCCAGAAAAAGCACCCCTTTAACCCCTTTTAGGGGAGGTACCGGTATTTAGTTTGTTCCCTAGACCTCCATCAAACTTAAAATTACACCCCCTTGAGTCCCTTTCAAGATATATTTGTACATTTTTCGGTAGAAAAATTTCCCGGCCGAAGGCCGGTTCCTCTTAAATTACAGGCTCGCTATCGCTCGCCAGGATAAAATTGACACCTGAATGGCACGAAAGTTCTTAATATGGGGTGAAAGTTCTTAAAATGGCTAAACTAATGGGGCAAACTTTTTATAATATCAAAAGCAATGGGGCTAAACATGAGGGAGAAAGGGGTCCAGAAAAAAAATCCCTTAAGTGGAGATCTCCCCTTAATAAGTTAAATAAGGCCTATTAGACGAAAGTACAGTATTTAAGTCTTTAGAATGCATATATGATTTATCCTATAGCCATGTCGTAATATAAAAACGGTACGATATTTACCGCTAGATATCCGCTACAAACTTAGCAGTATCCGCTAGATTCGTAGCGCAAGACGATGACATCTCGCGGCTAGCGCTAGAGCACATTTAGACATCGTCGAAGCAACACCTCCGGTCATCAGTTCCCCGCGACCCTCGTTTCGTCTTTCATCCAGCTATCTTCATCTAACTGACCGACCGACCGACAAGCTAAGCCATATTATTATGATTTAAATCTAGCATTATTTTAACCTAGCCTATAATATACCCTTTTGGGTTAAGTTGCACCCTCGTGGTTTTGATGTAAACTAGCAACCAACCGCGTTCGGGAAGTAGCCATTTTGCCTACCATCCATCAGTATTTCTATAAATGACCTAACTACACTCCCGGTATTTGTTGTTCATTTAAATTTTAGGTTCAATGTTATTTTAATACCACGAATTTTGTTGAGATATTTGAAGATAAATATTGAATCTATTATGCTCTAAAGATCATAAGAACATTTGTTTTAACCTTTTCAGTCTAGGTAGAGTAAATTAAACTCCTTTAAATCCGCCATGGATATTTTTGTCTCTGGAATCTTTAGTTTTATTAATCTCACCACAACACCAAGCACTCTCAATGAAATTAATTCAAGTATATAATTATGATATAGGATTCTTATAGAACATAAGTGATCCTTAGGAAGTTATGTTTCTTATATAACATACAGTAAGTGATTGCCGTATAGCCTATGCCAAGACTGTCCAAAATTAACTATATGGGATATAGCCTAGGCTATAATTCCCCCCCCCCCCCACACACACCCTAGCTCAGCTGAATAGCCCATTAACCCCTTCAGACTCATATGACGCAGAGGTTGCCAGATTAGCAATAAGAAAGTTCTCTCACTCTTATAATTACCTCTCCAAAATTAGTTTTCTGCCCACAGCTAACTCAAAGACAACTGCAGAGGTTGAAGTAACTAAACTAAAGGTTTATAAATACCCCTGATGGTAACGAAGGCTTTAACGTATCCCCAA
Organism: Lithodes maja; assembly: GCA_037953745.1. Lineage (NCBI taxonomy): Eukaryota > Metazoa > Arthropoda > Malacostraca > Decapoda > Lithodidae > Lithodes > Lithodes maja. The sequence continues at coordinate 67,773 of JBAKBP010004304.1, forward strand.
TAGGCTCAAAATCGCGTCATATGTCGGAGAGGGTTAAAAGGGGGTTGGGGACAGTCCCAACTAATGAGTTCGGTTATGTTAATTTTTGTTTAGATAACTTATGGCATAGGCCTAAGTTATGATAAGTTTTTTTAAGATTTATGGCATTTATATCCATATTATTCGAAAAAGTCGGTCAAACTAAACGCGAACGTAACCAGCAAGTCTTGTATCTTAACCAAAGTGAAGATTCGGAGATTCCGACAATACACTAATTTTACCCTACTGGCTTATACTGTACATGGCAAGTGTTCCTGATTAACCCTCTCAGACATATGACGCGATTTTGAGCCGATTAGGGATACTTTAAAGCCTTTGTTACCATCAGGGGTATTTATAAACCTTTAGTTTAGTTACTTCAACCTCTGCATTTGTCTTTGAGTTAGCTGTGTTGAGCCTATTGGGGATACTTTAAAGCCTTCGTTACCATCAGGGGTATTTAGAAACCTTTAGTTTAGTTACTTCAACCTCTGCATTTGTCTTTGAGTTAGCTGTGTTGAGCCTATTGGGGATACTTTAAAGCCTTTGTTACCATCAGGGGTATTTATAAACCTTTAGTTTAGTTACTTCAACCTCTGCAGTTGTCTTTGAGTTAGCTGTGGGCAGAGCGTTAATTATAAGAGTGAGAGAACTCTATTTCTATTTCTGGCAACATCTGAGAGGGGAAGGGTAACTATTCGGATTAGGTTCGTGATTAAAAGGATAAAAAACTATAGTTTGAAGTACCACAGATTTCTTAAGCTTCATAAAATCCTCTAAATAGAATTGATCTTTAAAAATGGGTTAATGAAATAATTTGTCCCTTTGAAGATAATTTCCACCACTGTTCACTGTCAAAACGCTATTTGCACTACCGGGAGAAGATAAATTTGTTATCGCTGTTTTAGCCCATAATAATCGCCTCTACATGTAACTTCTATACGGTACAGTCGCGCTAATAAGTGATGTTTCGGCACCAAGTATGTTTTGATCAATAATTGGTATCGGCAATATCTAAGCTTCATTTCTTCATATCCAGTAAAATATACAATCATGTTCCTATATTTACCCACCCTATTCAACATCTGACAGACATTAATACAACACAGAGCAAGCCAAACGTAATGACAGCTGGGACATGACTTATTAGCGCTACCATACCCACCCTATTCAACATCTGACGGACATTAATACAGCACAGAGCAAGCCAAACGTAATGACAGCTGGGACATGACTTATTAGCGCGACCGTACATAAATATCGCAAGATAAGCCTATACCACAGTATTATAAAACTGGAACAAAATTACACTAATAACTAAGAAATATTGAAGTTTTTCAGCTTATTCATAATTTAGGTATGTTTAACCCTTAACCAACGGCGCACGACATCTGTCGAGTTAAATAAAATTGGACTATGTGGCGGTGCACGACAGCTGTAGAGTGCCATTTTCAGCACGTAATGTTGCTGAGAGAGAGAGAGAGAGAGAGAGCTGAGCGGTGGGACGAGCGTAGTAACCTTATGACCGCTCCCCACGACCACCGTGGACGTACTGAACTGTATACCACCTTCCTCCCCCTTCTCTCACTCGCTACACAGGGAATTATGTACGGAAATTACCTTATTTTAGTTTTTTTGCACTAGTGTTGCACGATCGTTGAAAGAGAACCAGTGGTCGTACAAGGATGGTTCGGGTGTCATTGAAAAGCTGTTTATGCCCTTTCAGGGATAGATACTGGTTTTACGCTCTGGGTCTTGTTTATGCATGAAAATGAGCACGGAAACAACCCTATTTAGGGTAAAAAAAAAACCCGCTGGGCGTCGGTGTAAAATACTCTACCACCCGCTCTTTGTGTGTTAATGAAGGTATATAAATAAGACATATTATTTTGCACTCGTTCAAAATGTCGGTATGTATAATATAGAACTAGGTACCAGTACTTGGCGAGCAAAAATTATCCATGCATAACCTAACATTAACCCTCTCAGACATATGACGTGATTTTGAGTCTATTAGGGATACTTTAATACCTTTAGTTTAGTTACTTCAACCTCTGCAGTTGTCTTTGAGTTAGCTGTGTTGAGCCTATTGGGGATACTTTAAAGCCTTTGTTACAATCAGGGGTATTTATAAACCTTTAGTTTAGTTACTTCAACCTCTGCAGTTGTCTTTGAGTTAGCTGTGGACAGAAAACTAATTTTGGAGAGGTAATTATAAGCGTGAGAGAACTCTATTTATTATTGCTAATCTGGCAACCTCTGAGTCAGATGACTCTGAAAGGGTTAAATTTGCAAAGTTAGAATTAGTTATTCCAGTTCCTAGTGTCTTTGGAAATGATAATAGGACGAATGCCATGCCATTATTTTTATATTTTCCTGTTATTTTTAATGTAGCCTATATTCCAATGTTAAGCCCAAATAGCTCCAGTGTGAAGCCCTTGCCTGGCTGTCTACAACACCCACGCTACTGGGACACGAGTGACGTCACACGCAGACGGAAGGACAACGTGAACATCTAGGGGGGGAGATAAAGACAAATGAAAGGTGGGCTCCCTTAAGCAGGTAAGTCGCCTCCCAGACTGGTGTGTTGTCTCAGCCGCTTCATGATCCCCTGTACCTGTACCGGGTGTACCGGTCACTAAGGAAGGTACCGTAAGGGTATAACTATTTTTAATGAATTATTATGTTCACCAAAGGCTTTGGTGGTGGGCTGACCCTTTGTCAGAGTGAGGGTTGGTGTCCTCTACTTCCCATAGCCCCTTCTGTCTTTTTCTCCTTCTGCATCTCTAATTTTTTCAAATGGCGTAGGGATGCGGCGACCCCAACGCCCGCCACTTTCTGGTGCAGGTAGCCTCCTCTGTGGTGGAGGGGTGAGAAATTTCCACCACCGCTTTTCTCCGGTGAGACGTAGAAGTCGGCTAAAGGGGATCGGGGGCGGGGGGCCTGGTATCCTTCTCCCCTTAAATTAATCTACCAAAAAAACGAGACTGAGATAGGGGCGAGGGAACGCGTTCGTGGTCCCGGACCCTGAGAGTAGGAGCTTTGAATGTGCGTGGATGTGGTGCGAGTGAGAAGCGAGAGGATATTGGAAGGTTATTTGAAAGAAGGTTGTATGATGTCCTTGCACTGAATGAAACAAAGATGAAAGGAGAGGGAGAAGTGGATTTTGGAAACGTGATCGGTAGAAAGTCTGGAGTAGACGAGGGAGTCAGGGGGAAAGAAGGAGTGGCTATTATTGTGAAGGAGGAGTTGAGAGAGTTTATAAAAGAGTGGAAAGAGGTGTCATCAAGGCTAATGTGGGTGAGAATGCGGTTTAAGGGTGAAAGGTGGGTTTTTGTAAGTGCGTATGGACCAGGAAGTGAAAGAGTTAGACGAGGTAGAGGGTTTCTGGGAGGATTTGAGAGATTGTCTGCAAGGGTTTGATGAAAATGTTATAGTTTTAGGGGACCTAAATGCTAGGGTAGGAAATGAGCCTGTTGAGGGAGTCATCGGTAGTTTTGGTGTGGATGGTGTAAACGAGAGTGGAGAAAGACTGAAAAATGTATGTGAAGAGTGTAGATTGAGTGTAGGTAATAAGTTCTTCAAAAAAAGGCGTATACACAAGTACACCTGGCATAGACTTGTGAGGGGAGAGACTGTAGAGAGGGCATTGATGGATTATGTGCTGGTGACAAGGGAAAGATTGTGTAGACTGCTGGATGTGAATGTGAAGAGAGGTGAGGCGGAGGGTATGTCAGATCATTACCTGGTGGAGGGAAAGCTAAGAGTTAAGAGTTACACGAGAATAAGAGAAGCGTGAAGTAAGAGAGGTAATAAAAGTTAGTGAGTTAGAGAAGAGTGAAAAAGAGAGGGAGTACAAGGAAAGAATAAATGAAAAGTGGATGGAAGTGAGAGAGATGGAAGAGAGAGAAGTAGAGATTGAATGGCAACAGTTTAAGGAAGGAGTGAAAGCAAGTGAAGAGGTAGTATGCGGCAAAAGGAAAGTAGGAGGCAGAGGTATCAGGAAGGGAAGCGAGTGGTGGAATGATACGGTGAGAAAGGCAGTTGAGGAGAAGAGCCTGTGTTTTGAGAGGGTTTTACAGGATGGTAGTGTTGAGGTATGGGAGAGGTACAAGGAGAAAAGGAGAGAGGCAAAACGGAAAATTAGAGAAGCGAAAAAAGATGCAAACGAAAGGTGGGGCCAAAGGCTGAGTGAGAATTTTGAAGAACGAAAGAAGATGTTCTGGAAGGAGGTAAATAAAGTAAGGAAAGGAGGACAAAAGAGGGAAGAGTCAGTGAAAGATGAAAATGGAGAATTACTAGTGGAACCAGTTGAAGTGAGGAAAAGATATGCAGAGTATTTTGAATCTTTGTTAAATACAAGAGATGGAAGAGAAGCAGTGATTGAAGCAGAGGTGGATGGAGATAGGTTACCCAGGCCACCCAGGTGGCAGGGAATGAATGAAAGGATTGAGGAAAATGAGGTGAAAGAAGCAGTGAAACAAATGAGAGCGGGAAAAGCAGAAGGTTTGGATGGTATTGCTGTGGAGTGTATAAAGAAGGGTGGAGATGTGATAATAGATTGGTTGGTGAGACTTTTCAATGTGTGCTTTGCTGTGTCAATGGTACCAATAGACTGGAAGAGTGCATGTATTGTGCCGTTGTACAAGGGGAAGGGAGATCGGCAGGAGTGTTCAAGTTATAGAGGTATTAGTTTATTGTCAGTGGTTGGAAAGCTGTATGGCAGGGTGTTGATAGAGAGGATAATAAAGTGTACGGAAGTTGCAATAGGAGAAGAACAGTGCGGTTTTAGGAAGGGAAGAGGGTGCGTGGATCAGATGTTTGCAGTAAGACCGTTATGCGAGAAGTATTTAGAGAAGCATAAGGAGATATTTTGGGCTTTTATGGACTTGGAAAAAGCGTATGATCGTGTGGACCGTGAAGCAATGTGGAAGGTGTTAAGGATTTATGAAATAGGAGGAAATTTGTTAGAAGCAGTTAAGAGTTTTTATGAAAGGAGCAGAGCATGTGTGAGAGTAGGAAATGGTGAGTTGAGTGAATGGTTTGAGGTAAAGGTAGGTTTGCGACAGGGTTGTGTAATGTCACCATGGCTGTTTAATATGTTTATGGATGGTGTGGTGAGGGAGGTGAAAAGGAGAACTATGGGAAGAGGATTGGGTTTAGTAGGAAAGAATGGTAGAGATTGGGAGTTGAATCAGTTGCTGTTCGCTGATGACACAGCATTGGTGGCGGATTCTGATGAGAAACTGCAGCAGGTAGTCAAAGAGTTTGGTGTGGTTTGTGGAAGGAGGAAACTGAAGGTGAACGTCAATAAAAGTAAAGCATTGGTGTGTAATAGGGGAGAGCATAGGGTGAATCTAGATGTGAGGCTGGATGGGGAAATATTGGAACAAGTAGAGTGTTTTAAATATCTAGGAGGAACAATAAGCAGGAGTGGAGGTATGGAAGTAGAGGTAAAACAGAGAGTGTGTGAAGGAAGGAAGGTTTTCGGAGCAATGGGAAGTATGTGGAAGACGAAAAATCTCTGAGTGAAAGTAAAAATTGCACTGTATCAAGGAATTGTTGTGCCAGCAGTGATGTATGGGGCTGAGACATGGGCTCTGAAGAAAAAGGAGAAAAGAGGGCTGGATGTGATTGAGATGGGCTGCTTGAGGAGTATGTGTGGAGTTACTCGTAGAGACAGATTGAGGAATGAAGAGATACGTAGGAGAGTGGGGCAGCAGGAACATTTGTCAGCCAGAGTGGACAGAAGGGTGCTGAGCTGGTATGGTCATGTTGAACGAATGGGAGATGAAAGGCTTACAAAGAGAATATGTGAGTCAGATACAAGGGGAGATAGAAGGGCAGGAAGGCCCCCATTGAGATGGAGAGACTGTGTAAGAAAGGCTTTGGATGATAGAGGAATGACTATAGATCAGGCAGGGGAAGTGGTGGTGGACAAGAGTGAATGGAGAATGCTTGTGAATAGTTGAGTGAACACGTGGTCATTTGGAGTAAGGGGTCGGGCGCAAGTTGGACTAGATAATAGTCCATCAGGCGCCTGGCCCGGGGAGACGATTAATATGAAGGGTGTGCCTGGAAGTGTGGTGGGAGGGCTTGTGGCTTTGGCTCCGCTGCATGTCTGCCTGCCGAGATCGGAACCTCTCCGGGTGGTCAGGGGCCGGGGGAGTGCTGGAGCGACCTTGGTAACCCTGGTCTCTGGGTTTTCTCCTGGGTGACCTGGATGTGAGAGTTTGTGTTTTTTATCTGTGTTTATTTTTTGTTTTATGATGTTTTTGTGTTTTCCCTGTTCTTGCTCTGTCTTGAGTCGGCTACCCCCAAAATGGGGATTGGGCCTGAGCATATAGATAGATAGATAGATTATGTTCCTTCCAACAACCAACCATTCTCCTAAAATAGATTAATGAAATTTACAAACACATGTGGCAGTCCGTGGATTCGAACCCAGTATGCTCACACCGAAAATCAACACTTTATACATCGCACCACGAAGACTGTTATAAGTTTAATTTTATATAATTAAACTTGGCAATTTTTATGAATATTCCTTACTTAGTATGATTAAAAGTTCTGAAAAGTAGTTTAAAAATTGTCCCTTAACCCTTTCGTTGCGGGTGACGTTCTGGAATGTTTTGGCTAGTTACAGCAATTTCCAGGCTTTAAAAGCCTGTAAAAAAAAATTAAAAATAGTGTCAGTGGGCGGGAGCATGAGGGGCCCCCCTCCGACCCTCAGACCACCGAGCGGCTCACTGAGCTAGGCTGTGTCTCGCGCGGGTCTCTGTCTCTCACCAGTGTAGCCAAACGAGCGAGTGTTACATAATAGCGGGGTTCCCGCGTTCACTGGGACCACTGCGGGTGAACCAGACCACGTACAGGGTCAGTTCTGGTGTCATTTTGAAGCTATTTTCACCTAGTTTTCGGCAGAATACACTTAATTTAATGCAGATGCTTGATTTATCATTCAGGAGTGCCTGAATATGCCATAAATAGCCGCAGCCAAAGGGTTAATATATTTTTTATATATTTTATTAAATCTGGAGACCCAAAGATGTGACTCATGACTGTGCATTGGACCATGTGATGGCCTTTTTACCTGCAGACACCTGTTTAAGTGACCAGAAGCATGCGTACGTGACAGAGGAGAGTAGAGCTGGGCGGATATGACTGCAGTCTCTCCTCTACATGCGAACACCTGTGGATTCCGCACCTGCCCCTCACCTGTGGCTGGTAGACTCAAGCAGCCTGTCTGTCTGCCGATTGGTGACTGCCTGTGTGACCACTACTCGTGAGTTAGTGACTATTAATTAATATGTTGTGAATACTTAACCTCATTTGATTTAAGATTTGTGATTGGATATAGTAACTAATTTATCTAGCTGACATTGTACTAAAGTTACTTAACACCTTATGAGCGGCCTAGGCGGTATAAAATATGTAGCCACCAGCGGGGTGTTTTTAGCCAAAATAGGGCTGTTTAAGTGATCATTTTCATGCCTAAATAAGACTTGTATAACCAGTATCTATCCCTGAAAGGGCATAAACAGAGCTTTCCAATGACACCATAACGATCCTTTTATGACGGCTAGTTTTCTTGCAACAACCGCGCAACAAGAGTGCAAAAAGCATGTAATTCGGTACTTTCCCCATACAATTCAGTATGTAGCGAGAGAGGGAGGGAGGAGGAGGGATTAGTGTCGGTAGGTTCGCCGCGGTGGTCTGGAGCAGTCATACGCTCGCTACTCTCCTGCCACCACTTGTCGCTCTCTCTCAGCAACATTACGTGCTGAAATTGCCACACGACTTATGTCGCGCGCCGCCAGATAGTCCAGATTTATTATACTCTACTTATGTTGCACACCGACATTTAGGGGTTAAATCATTTGATGTAATGCTATAGTTTCATTAGTAATTAAGCATTGTAAGAAGTGTTATTAATTTATATTGGGACTTAAGGTAAAACAATGAGCGCTATAACTGATACAAAACGATCCTGAAATATTAAACTTAAATTTTTTTCTTAATTACTTATATTGTTTAGTTGTTCCCTAAGCTGCCTGGCCGAACAGCCCCGAGTCCCTGAGGAAGGCCATGGCCACGATCGGGCTTTCCCACAGAACTTTCATTGAGTGTAGATTGTGTTGTTGGGGTATGTGGTTGTGTGAAATGCAGTCTTCTATGATGTGTTTAATGGTATGGGGTGCTGTGTTACATCCCGGGCAGGCGTCGACAACGGAGTCATCCAGTCTCTTCTGATAGCTCAGGAGAGCTGGATGGTGTCCGCATCTCAGCCTGGCCAGGTGGATTCTGTCCTCGCGAGGAAGGGAGGATTCGGAAGGATGGATTTCGGGAGGTCGTGCATGCAGGTGAGTGTTGTCTGTGAGTGAGTGGATGGATCGGTGAGAGATATGAGTATGGATGTGCTTCTGGAAGTTGGTTCGGGGTGGGCAGGGAGGGAGAGAGGACAATAATTGTGTGTGATGCCGTGTGCTGGGTGTAGTTTTGATATTTCTTGGTGTCTGTGGGTGTGTTGCCATGTAGTGTAGTGGGTGGTCCTGGTTCGTGAAGGCTGCTGCCAGGAATTGAGTGCCTCTCATGTCCAGGTGGTCTTTGACTTTGAGGATTTTGGTTTCTTGATGTAGGTGATCTGTGGGTGCAGTAGCTGTGCAGCCTGTAATGATCTTCAGGGCTTTGTTTTGAATAGTCTGCAAGGTCTTCTGTGTTTCAGCTAGGTTAGAAGCCCAGGCTGGGCTTGTGTATTCCATTACTGATCTTATGTATTGTTTATATACTGTGGTGGTAGTTTCTTTGTGTCCAAATTTTGTGTGAGCAAGTGACCTGAGGGCGTTAAGTCTGGGTGTCCGTTTCGTTTTAATGTTTGTGGTGTGCTGTTTGAATGTCCTATGAGTATCATATGTTACTCCTAGGATTTTGGGTGTGTGTATGTGTTAGGGGTGTGTAGTTTATGGTGAGTTGAGGCATGTATTAGTGTTCTCCTGTCCAACTTGTGAGCAGGGTTGCGGTGGATTTGGCTGGGGCTAGATTAAGTCTGTAGTGCACCAGCCATGTAGTGTGTTGAGATAGGGTTGAAGGAGATCTGTTGCTCTTTTTGAGTCATGGTGTGTGCATGCGAGTGTTTTGTCATCTGCATAGGAGGCTAAGTTTATTTGGGGCGTATTGAAGAGTGCGGGCGATAGGACGGATCCTTGTGGGACTCAGTTTGGAAAGTTTCTGATTTTAGATGACTGACCGGCAAAAGATACGTGTGCACATCTGCCTGCTAGGAAGTTGGCCAGCCACCTTTTTGTGTCGTGCATGTTTGTGTTGTAGATTTTGTTTGTTAGGTTGTGGCGGGGGATGGCATCCAAGGCTTTACTAATGTCCAGTGTGGCTAATAGTGATCTGTGTGGTGGTCTAGCTGAGTTGATGCCGTCGAAAGCTCTTTGTGTAAGGTCTGTGAGAAGAGTGTTTGTGGAGTGCAGTGGCCTAAAGCCATGTTGTGTTGGAGCTAGGGGTAGGTCGGGTGTAATTGACTAAGTAGGATATTATTACCTTTTATAACTTCGCTAGCGAAAGTTTTGTTGTGGCAGATGTTCCACAACCCAGTCTGTCGGCATTAGCTTGCAGCAGTCAAAATTTTCACTAAAATTGAACCCCTTTGTCTAGAGATTTAAAGAGTGCTGTTGGTGGTGTAATGGTTTAGGTGCATATGTTCTGGGTGTAGTGTCCCCAGTTGGAATCCTGGGAGGACCATATGCTTTCATTAATTAACTGTGTTGGTGGTGTAATGGTTTAGGTACTTATGTTCTGGGTGTGGTGTCCCGAGTTGGAATCCCGGGAGGACCATATGCTTTCATTAATTAACTGTGTTGGTAGTGTAATGGTTTAGGTGCTTATGTTCTGGGTGTGGTGTCCCCAGTTGGAATCCCGGGAGGACTATATGCTTTCATTAGTTTATTAAAGTGCATTGGAGTTTGTAATTTATGATTAATGTTAAGAACGGGGTGTTACTTTACTCTAACTGATCTTGGGTCCTTTTTTGCTGAAATATAAAAGCTATGCCTATTAGTCACTTCTGGCATAGTTAACCCCTTCAGACTCGTATGATGCAGAGGTTGCCAGATTAGCAATAAGAAATAGTTCTCTCACTCTTATAATTACCTCTCTAATATTAGTTTTCTGCCCACAGCTAACTCAAAGACAACTGCAGAGGTTGAAGTAACTAAACTAAATGCCTAAATGGCACGAAAGGTCTTTATGAATGAAGAAATGGGCGAAAGTCTTAAAATTTGAAAACTAATGGGGCTTAACCGGAAGGAAAAGAGGGTAAAGAAAATCTAAAATGCTTCCTATTACGCCTAACTACCGTAAGGGTTCTATCAATTGTTCTTCAGCCAATTCAATCCCAGCTCCTAACTTTGCATGAACTAATTTAACCCAAGAGACTAACCTACGCTAATCTGCTCTAGCCTAAGATACCGGTAACCTTCTGTAGTGAAAATGGTTCGCCAATAACCTAGTTTATAACGGTAACTCGGTACACACGCAGTAATGGTTCCTGGAGTCGAGGGAAGTTAAAGTTTTGTCTATTGTTTTGAAAGTTTTTATTATAATTTATAATCCCCGCCATACTAGGGTTAAGGGGAGATTTCCACTCGAGAGATTTTTTTCTTGACTCCTTTCTCCCTCGTGTTTAGCCCCATTGCTTTTCTAATTTTAAGACGTTCGCCCCAATATTTTGACTATTTTAAGAACTTTCGACCCATTTCTGTCAATTTTAAGACCTTTCGTGCCATGTAGCTGTCTATTTTATCCTGGCGAGCGATAGCGAGCCTGTATTATAAGAGGAACCGGCTTTCAGCCGGGACATTTTTCTACCGAAAAATTTAAAAATTTATCTTGAAAGGGGGTCTAGGAAGAGTAATTTTAAGCTTGATGGAAGTCTAGGGAATCCACTAAAAACCTCCCCTTAACCCGGGAACTGCGGGGAGACTCTTATGAGGGAGTGAAAAAAAAAATCAACTTTTGACATCGAAAAAAAAAAATATTTTTTATTTTTATTTTTGGCCCCTGGGCCATGCAAAATCTCAGAACTCTACCTCCCCTCCTTCCCCACTTTCCTCCTCTCCTTCAGTTATCACCTATTTTCCCTATTCCCTTATTCTGAGGTATATTTTCGTGCTAACATTAGCGAGTTGCAAGCAGGGTGTTGTCATCACTGATGGCAAGCGAGTGCAAGAGAGAGAGAGAGAGAGAGAGTATCGATCGACTGTGTCTCAGTGGCCTTGGGGGAAATTGGCGGGAAAGCAGTTTGCCTCACCCATACATTATACAACTCGCGGGCTATATCTCCGATTTTGACCATCCAAACGCTGTTTTCACTAGTTTTATTGTTTCAGGTTAATACCTTTATAATCGACCCATAATAGGCGCATATGGATAAGTATTAATGCTATTAATGGCACTATGAATATTTTAGTGACGGAAACGCCTCGAATACGTCGGCACAGAGAGACTTTTCCAATTACCCCCATGCGCACTTCAGAGGTTAAAGTCGTTGAAATTTTAGTGTCTCGTTCCGTTAGAAGAACTGTATTGTTCCTGGTTACTGGCGAATTATTAACTTGGGCTATCTATATGCTCGGGCCCAATACTCGCTTTTCCTATTTTTTTAATTAATTTTCTTCTATTCTGGGCTGTACCAACTCTAATCTAACCTGATCTGGATTCTGAACTAAACCTGGTCAAGGGTCTGATTTGGCTGAAAGATAAATTGATCGACCATAATTAGTCTCGGTCATATACTTCATCCGGAGTAATTAAATTGTGGAAGGTACAGTGGCGCTAATAAGTCATGTCTCGGCACCAAGTATGTTTTGATCAATAATTGGTATCAGCAATATCTAAGCTTCATTTCTTCATATCGAGTAAAATATACAAACATGTTCCTACACTTACCCACCCTATTCAACATCTGACAGACATTAATACAGCGCAGAGCAAGCCACACATAATGACAGCTGGGACATGACTTATTAGCCCTCTCCGACATATGACGCGATTTTGAGCCTATTAGGGATACTTTAAAGCCTTTGTTACCATCAGGGGTATTTAGAAACCTTTAGTTTAGTTACTTCAACCTCTGCAGTTGTCTTTGAGTTAGCGGTGTTGAGCCTATTGGGGATACTTTAAAGCCTTTGTTACCATCAGGGGTATTTATAAACCTTTAGTTTAGTTACTTCAACCTCTGCAGTTGTCTTTGAGTTACCTGTGTTGAGCCTATTGGGGATACTTTAAAGCCTTTGTTACCATCAGGGGTACTTCGAAACCTTTAGTTTAGTTACTTCAACCTCTGCAGTTGTCTTTGAGTTAGCTGTGGGCAGAAAGCTACTTATGGAGAGGTAATTATAAGAGTGAGAGAACTCTATTTCTTATTGCTAATCTGGCAACCTCTGAGCCATAGGAGTCTAAAAGGGTTAAATTTGCAAAGTTAGAATTAGTTATTCCAGTTCCTAGTGTCTTTGGAAATGATAATGGGACAAATGCCATGCCATTATTTTTGTATTTTCCTGTTATTTTTAATGTAGCCTATATTCCAATGTTAAGCCCAAATAGCTCCAGTGTGAAGCCCTTGCCTGGTTGTCTACAACACCCACGCTACTGGGACACGAGTGACGTCACACGCAGACGGAAGGACAACGTGAACATCTAGGTGGGGAGATAAAGACAAATGAAAGGTGGGCTCCCTTAACCTAATAAGTGCGCATGGGGGTAATTGAAAACGTCCCCCTGTGCTGACGTATTTGAGGCGTTTCCGTCACTAAAATATTCATTGTACCATTAATAGCATTAATAATTATCCATATGCGCCTATTATGGGTTGATTATAAAGGTATTAACCTGAAACCACAATAAAAAGAGTGAAAACAGAGTTTGGATGGTCAAAATCGGAGATATAGCCCGCGAGTTGTATAATGTATGGGTGAGGCAAACTGATTTCCCGCCAATTTCCCCCAAGGCCACTGAGACACAGTCGATCGATACTCTCTCTCTCTCTCTTGCACTCGCTTGCCATCAGTGATGACAACACCCTGCTTGCAACTCGCTAATGTTAGCACGAAAATATACCTCAGAATAAGGGAATAATAGGGAAAATAGGTGATAACTGAAGGAGAGGAGGAAAGTGGGGAAGGAGGGGAGGTAGAGGACTGAGATTTTGCATGGCCCAGGGGCCAAAAAAAAACTAAAAAAGTAAAAAAATAAAAATAAAACATTTTTTTTTAGATGTCAAAAGTTTATTTTTTATTTTACTTACTCTCAAGAGTCTTCCCGCAGTCCGCCGGGGGAACTCTTAAGGGTCTCCCCGCAGTTCCCGGGGTAAGCAGGTAAGTCGCCTCCCAGACTGGTGTGTTGTCTCAGCCGCTTCATGATCCCCTGTACCTGTACCGGGTGTACCGGTCACTAAGGAAGGTAAGGGTATAACTATTTTTAATGAATTATTATGTTCCTTCCAACAACCAACCATTCTCCCAAAATCGATTAATGAAATTTACAAACACATGTGGCAGTCCGTGGATTCGAACCCAGGATGCTCACACCGAAAATCAACACCTTATACATCGCACCACGAAGACCGTTATAAGTTTAATTTTATATAATTAAACTTGGCAATTTTTATGAATATTCCTTACTTAACCCCTTATTGGCGGCGCTCGACTTAAGTCGTGCACCAATTTGCAGCAAGTTAGGAGCATTATTAAGGCTTTTAAAGGGTTAAAATAGAGTGCAAATGGCCGGGAGCGCAGCGGGCCAGACAGCCGATTTCCAGGGCCTACCGCCGCCCATTAACTCATGTTCCCTGTGTTCTCGAGAGGCAGTCAGTGTAGCCAGTAGTGAGCATAGCTGGGAAAAATATACCGATATATGCTAAACTCCCATGTTCATGGCACCACTGCAAGAGAACCACGAGTGCTACGTAGCTCGTTCTGGTCTCATTTTTTGGCTGAATACATTTCTTTTCATGCAGATACGTGATGATCATTCAGGAGGGCCTGAATATACCCAAATGAGCCCAAAACACCCCGCTAGACAAGGGTTAATATGATTAAAAGTTCTGAAAAGTAGTTTAAAAATTGTCACTTAACCGTTTGGCTGCGGGTGACGTTCTGGAATGTTTTGGCAAGTTACAGCAATTTCCAGGCTTTAAAAGCCTGTAAAAAAAAATTAAAAATAGTGTCAGTGGGTGGGAGCATGAGGGGGCCCCCCTCCGACCCTCAGACCACCGAGCGGCTCACTGAGCTAGGCTGTGTCTCGCGCGGGTCTCTTTCTCTCTCACCAGTGTAGCCAAGCGAGCGAGTGTTACATAATAGCGGGGTTCCCGCGTTTCACTGGGGCCACTGCGGGTGAACCAGACCACGTACAGGGTCAGTTCTGGTGTCATTTTGAAGCGATTTTCGCCTAGTTTTTGGCAGAATACACTTCATTTAATGCAGATGCTTGATTTATCATTCAGGAGTGCCTGAATATGCCCTAAATAGCCCAAACATAGCCGCAGCCAAAGGGTTAATATATTTTTTATATATTTTATTACATCTGGAGACCCAAAGATGCGACTAGTGACTGTGCATTGGACCATGTGATGGCCTTTTTACCTGCAGACACCTGTTTAAGTGACCAGAAGCATGCGTACGTGACAGAGGAGAGTAGAGCTGGCCGGATATGACTGCAGTCTCCCCCCTACATGCGAACACCTGTGGATCCCGCACCTGCCCCTCACCTGTGGTGGGTAGACTCGAGCAGCCTGTCTGCCGATTGGTGACTGCCTGTGTGACCACTACTCGTGAGTTAGTGACTATTAATTAATATGTTATGAATACTTAACCTCATTTGATTTAAGATTTGTGATTGGATATAGTAACTAATTTATCTAGCTGACATTGTACTAAAGTTACTTAAACACCTTATGAGCGGCCTAGGTGGTATAAAATATGTAGCCACCAGCGGGGTGTATTTAGCCAAAATAGGGCTGTTTAAGTGATCATTTTCATGCCTAAATAAGACCCAGAGCGTAAAACTAGTATCTATCCCTGAAAGGGCATAAACCGAGCTTTCCAATGACACCATAACGATCCTTTTATGACTGCTAGTTTTCTTGCAACAAGAGTGCAAAAAGCATGTAATTCGGTACTTTCCCCATACAATTCAGTATGTAGCGAGTGAGAGAGGGAGGGAGGAGGTGGGATTCGTGTCGGTAGGTTCGCCGCGGTGGTCTGGAGCAGTCATACGCTCGCTACTCTCCTGCCACCACTTGTCTCTCTCTCTCAGCAACATTACGTGCTGAAATTGCCACACGACCTATGTCGCGCACCGCCAGATAGTCCAGATTTATTATACTCGACTTATGTTGCGCACCGACATTTAGGGGTTAAATCATTTGATGTAATGCTATAGTTTCATTAGTAATTAAGCATTGTAAGAAGTGTTATTAATTTATATTGGGACTTAAGGTAAAACAATGAGGTATAACCGATACAAAACGATCCTGAAATATTAAACTTAAAAAATTTTCATAATTAATTATATAGTTTAGTTGTTGTTGTTGTTGTTCCCTAAGCTGCCTGGCCGAACAGCCCCTAGTCCCTGAGGAAGGCCATGGCCACGATCGGGCTTTCCCACAGAGCTCTCATTGAGTGTAGATTGTGTTGTTGGCGTATGTGGTTGTGTGAAATGCAGTCTTCTATGATGTGTTTAATGGTATGGGGTGCTGTGTTACATCCCGGGCAGGCGTCGACAACGGAGTCATCCAGTCTCTTCTGATAGCTCAGGAGAGCTGGATGGTGTCCGCATCTCAGCCTGGCCAGGTGGACTCTGTCCTCGCGAGGAAGGGAGGATTCGGAAGGATGGATTTCGGGAGGTCGTGCATGCAGCTGAGTGTTGTCTGTGAGTGAGTGGATGGATGGTGA
The DNA here is from genome assembly GCA_037953745.1 of Lithodes maja. NCBI lineage: Eukaryota > Metazoa > Arthropoda > Malacostraca > Decapoda > Lithodidae > Lithodes > Lithodes maja. The sequence goes on from JBAKBP010004304.1 coordinate 83,750, forward strand.
GAGATATGAGTATGGATGTGCTTCTGGAAGTTGGTTTGGGGTGGACAGGGAGGGAGAGAGGACAATAAATGTGTGATGCCGTGTGCTGGGTGTTTTGATATTTCTTGGTGTCTGTGGGTGTGTTGCCATGTAGTTTAGTGGGTGGTCCTGGTTTGTGGAGGCTGCTGCCAGGAATTGAGTGCTTCTCATGTCCAGATGGTCTTTGACTTTGAGGATTTGGGTTTCTTGATGTAGGTGATCTGTGGGTGCAGTAGCTGTGCAGCCTGTAATGATCTTCAGGGCTTAGTCTGTAAGGTCTTATGATGTGTTTCAGCTAGGTTAGAAGCCCAGGCTGGGCTTGTGTATTCCATCACTGATCTTATGTATTGTTTATATACTGTGGTGGTGGTTTCTTTGTTGTGTCCAAATTTTGTGTGAGCAAGTGACCTGAGGGCGTTAAGTCTGGGTGTCCGTTTCTTTTTAATGGAGTGTTGTTTATGGTGAGTTGAGGGATGTATTGGGGTTCTCCTGTCCAACTTGTGAGCAGGGTTGCGGTGGATTTGGCTGGGGCTAGATTAAGTCTGTAGTGCACCAGCCATGTAGTGTGTTGAGATAGGGTTGAAGGAGATCTGTTGCTCTTTTTGAGTCATCGTGTGTGCATGTGAGTGTTATGTCATCTGCATAGGAGGTTAAGTTTATTTGGGGCGTATTGGGTGTATTTATATCTTGCAAGTACAGATTGAAGAGTGCGGGAGATAGGACGGATCCTTGTGGGACTCAGTTTTGAAAGTTAATGATTTTAGATGACTGACCGGCAAAAGATACGTGTGCACATCTGCCTGCTAGGAAGTTGGCCAGCCACCTTTTTGTGTTGTTGTGCATGTTTGTGTTGTAGATTTTGTTTGTTAGGTTGTGGCGTGGGATGGCATCCAAGGCTTTACTAATGTCCAGTGTGGCTAATAGTGATCTGTGTGGTGGTCTACCGGAGTTGATGCCGTCGAAAGCTCTTTGTGTAAGGTCTGTGAGAAGAGTGTTCGTGGAGTGCAGTGGCCTAAAGCCATGTGTTGGAGCTAGGGGTAGGTCGGGTGTAATTGACTAAGTAGGATATTATTACCTTTTATAACTTCGCTAGCGAAAGTTTTGTTGTGGCAGATGTTCCACAACCCAGTCGGTCGGCATTAGCTTGCAGCAGTCAAAATTTTCACTAAAATTGAACCCCTTTGTCTAGAGATTTAAAGAGTGCTGTTGGTGGTGTAATGGTTTAGGTGCATATGTTCTGGGTGTGGTGTCCCCAGTTGGAATCCCGGGAGGACCATATGCTTTCATTAATTGTGTTGGTGGTGTAATGGTTTAGATGCTTATGTTCTGGGTGTGGTGTTCCCAGTTGGAATCCCGGGAGGTCCATATGCTTTCATTAATTAACTGTGTTGGTGGTGTAATGGTTTAGGTGCTTATGTTCTGGGTGTGGTGTCCCCAGTTGGAATCCCGGGAGGACCATATGCTTTCATTAATTAACTGTGTTGGTGGTGTAATGGTTTAGGTACTTATGTTCTGGGTGTGGTGTCCCCAGTTGGAATCCCGGGAGGACCATATGCTTTCATTAGTTTATTGAAGTGCATTGGGGTTTGTAATTTATGATTAATGTTAAGAACGGGGTGTTACTTAACTCTAACTGATCTTGGGTCCTTTTTTGCTGAAATATAAAAGCTATGCCTATTAGTCACTTCTGGCATAGTTAACCCCTTCAGACTCCTATGACGCAGAGGTTGCCAGATTAGCAATAAGAAATAGTTCTCTCACTCTTATAATTACTTCTCTAATATTAATTGCCGATTAATTGCTCCTTCCATTCACATATGCATAGCCTACGTGAGTTGCAGTTGGGATGTGTGTACATGCTTAGATTGATATGCAGGATTCGAAGTTGCATAATAAATCGTAGGCAGTGTCCACCATTCTTTAACCGTCTTCGTGGTGCAATGCATAAGGTGTTGATTTTCGGTGTGAGCATCCTAGATTCGAATCCACGGACTGCCACATGTGTTTGTAAATTTCATTAATCGATTTTAGGAGTATAGTTGGTTGTTGGAAGGAACATAATTAGTTTTCTGCCCACAGCTAACTCAAAGACAACTGCAGAGGTTGAAGTAACTAAACTAAAGGTTTATAAATACCCCTGATGGTAACAAAGGCTTTAAAGTATCCCCAATAGGCTCAACACAGCTAACTCAAAGACAACTGCAGAGGTTGAAGTAACTAAACTAAAGGTTTATAAATACCCCTGATGGTAACAAAGGCTTTAAAGTATCCCCAATAGGCTCAACACAGCTAACTCAAAGACAACTGCAGAGGTTGAAGTAACTAAACTAAATGCCTAAATGGCACGAAAGGTCTTTATGAATGAAGAAATGGGCGAAAGTCTTAAAATTTGAAAACTAATGGGGCTTAACCGGAAGGAAAAGAGGGTAAAGAAAATCTAAAATGCTTCCTATTACGCCTAACTACCGTAAGGGTTCTATCAATTGTTCTTCAGCCAATTCAATCCCAGCTCCTAACTTTGCATGAACTAATTTAACCCAAGAGACTAATCTACGCTAACCTACGCTAATCTACTCTAGCCTAAGATACCGGTAACCTTCTGTAGTGAAAATGGTTCGCCAATAACCTAGTTTATAACGGTAACTCGGTACACACGCAGTAATGGTTCCTGGAGTCGAGGGAAGTTAAAGTTTTGTCCGTATTGCTTTGAAAGTTTTTATTATAATTTATAATCCCCGCCATACTAGGGTTAAGGGGAGATTTCCACTAGAGAGATTTTTTTCTTGACTCCTTTCTCCCTCGTGTTTAGCCCCATTGCTTTTCTAATTTTACGACTTTCTCCCCAATATTTTTACTATTAAGAACTTTCGACCCATTTCTGTCAATTTTAAGACCTTTCGTGCCATGTAGGCGTCTATTTTATCCTGGCGAGCGATAGCGAGCCTGTAATATAAGAAGAACCGGCTTTCAGCCGGGAAATTTTTCTACCGAAAAATTTACAAATTTATCTTGAAAGGGGGTCTAGGGGGAGTAATTTTAAGCTTGATGGAAGTCTAGGGAATAGACTAAAAACCTCCCCTTAAAGTCGTTGAAATTTTAATGTCTCGTTCCGTTCCGTTAGAAGAACTGTATTGTTCCTGGTTACTGGCGAATTATTAACTTGGGCTATCTATATGCTCGGGCCCAATACTCGCTTTTCCTAGTTTTTTAATTAATTTTCTTCTATTCTGGGCTGTACCAACTCTAATCTAACCTGATCTGGATTCTGAACTAAACCTGGTCAAGGGTCTGATTTGGCTGAAAGATAAATTGATCGACCATAATTAGTCTCGGTCATATACTTCATCCGGAGTAATTAAATTGTGGAAGGTACAGTGGCGCTAATAAGTCATGTCTCGGCACCAAGTATGTTTTGATCAATAATTGATATCAGCAATATCTAAGCTTTATTTCTTCATATCCAGTGAAATATACAAACATGTTCCTACACTTACCCACCCTATTCAACATCCGACAGACATTAATACAGCGCAGAGCAAGCCACACATAATGACAGCTGGGACATGACTTCTTAGCCCTCTCCGACATATGACGCAATTTTGAGCCTATTAGGGATACTTTAAAGCCTTTGTTACCATCAGGGGTATTTATAAACCTTTAGTTTAGTTACTTCAACCTCTGCAGTTGTCTTTGAGTTAGCTGTGTTGAGCCTATTGGGGATACTTTAAAGCCTTTGTTACCATCAGGGGTATTTATAAACCTTTAGTTTAGTTACTTCAACCTCTGCAGTTGTCTTTGAGTTAGCTGTGTTGAGCCTATTGGGGATACTTTAAAGCCTTTGTTACCATCAGGGGTATTTATAAACCTTTAGTTTAGTTACTTCAACCTCTGCAGTTGTCTTTGAGTTAGCTGTGGGCAGAAAACTAATTTTGGAGAGGTAATTATAAGAGTGAGAGAACTCTATTTCTTATTGCTAATCTGGCAACCTCAGAGTCATGAGTCTGAAAGGGTTAAATTTGCAAAGTTAGAATTAGTTATTCCAGTTCCTAGTGTCTTTGGAAATGATAATAGGACAAATGCCATGCCATTATTTTTATATTTTCCTGTTATTTTTAATGTAGCCTATATTCCAATGTTAAGCCCAAATAGCTCCAGTGTGAAGCCCTTGCCTGGCTGTCTACAACACCCTCGCTACTGGGACACGAGTGACGTCACACGCAGACGGAAGGACAACTTGAACATCTAGGGGGGGAGATAAAGACAAATGAAAGGTGGGCTCCCTTAAGCAGGTAAGTCGCCTCCCAGACTGGTGTGTTGTCTCAGCCGCTTCATGATCCCCTGTACCTGTACCGGTCACTAAGGAAGGTAAGGGTATAACTATTTTTAATGAATTATTATGTTCCTTCCAACAACCAACCATTCTCCTAAAATCGATTAATGAAATTTACAAACACATGTGGCAGTCCGTGGATTCGAACCCAGGATGCTCACACCGAAAATCAACACTTTATACATCGCACCACGAAGACGGTTATAAGTTTAATTTTATATAATTAAACTTTAACAATTTTTATGAATATTCCTTACTTAACCCCTTATTGGCGGCGATCGACTTAAGTCGTGCACCAATTTGCAGCAAGTTAGGAGCATTATTAAGGCTTTTAAAGGGTTAAAATAGAGTGCAAATGGCCGGGAGCGCAGCGGGCCAGACAGCCGACTTCCAGGGCCTACCGCCGCCCATTAACTCATGTTCCCTGTGTTCTCGAGAGGCCGGCAGTGTAGCCAGTAGTGAGCAGAGCTGGGAAAAATATACCGCTATACGATAAACTCCCATGTTCGTGGCACCACTGCAAGAGAACCAGGAGTACTACGTAGCTCGTTCTGGTCTCATTTTGAAGCTTTTAGCGCCTAGTTTTTTGCTGAATAAATTTATTTTCATGCAGATACTTAATTGATCATTCAGGAGGGCCTGAATATGCCCAAATGAGCCCAAAACACCCCGCTAGACAAGGGTTAGTATGATTAAAAGTTCTGAAAAGTAGTTTAAAAATTGTCCCTTAACCCTTTCGTTGCGGGTGACTTTCTGGAATGTTTTGGCTAGTTACAGCAATTTCCAGGCTTTAAAAGCCTGTAAAAAAATTAAAAATAGTGTCGGTGGGCGGGAGCATGAGGGGCCCCCCTCCGACCCTCAGACCACCGAGCGGCTCGCTGAGCTAGGCTGTGTCTCGCGCGGGTCTCTGTCTCTCACCAGTGTAGCCAAGCGAGCGAGTGTTACATAATAGCGGGGTTCCCGCGTTCACTGGGACCACTGCGGGTGAACCAGACCACGTACAGGGTCAGTTCTGGTGTCATTTTGAAGCTATTTTCGCCTAGTTTTCGGCAGAATACACTTAATTTAATGCAGATGCTTGATTTATCATTCAGGAGTGCCTGAATATGCCCTAAATAGCCGCAGCCAAAGGGTTAATATATTTTTTATATATTTTATTAAATCTGGAGACCCAAAGATGTGACTCATGACTGTGCATTGGACCATGTGATGGCCTTTTTACCTGCAGACACCTGTTTAAGTGACCAGAAGCATGCGTACGTGACCGAGGAGAGTAGAGCTGGGCGGATATGACTGCAGTCTCTCCCCTACATGCGAACACCTGTGGATCCCGCACCTGCCCCTCACCTGTGGTTGGTAGACTCAAGCAGCCTGTCTGTCTGCCGATTGGTGACTGCCTGTGTGACCACTACTCGTGAGTTAGTGACTATTAATTAATATGTTGTGAATACTTAACCTCATTTGATTTAAGATTTGTGATTGGATATAGTAACTAATTTATCTAGCTGACATTGTACTAAAGTTACTTAACACCTTATGAGCGGCCTAGGCGGTATAAAATATGTAGCCACCAGCGGGGTGTTTTTAGCCAAAATAGGGCTGTTTAAGTGATCATTTTCATGCCTAAATAAGACTTGTATAACTAGTATCTATCCCTGAAAGGGCATAAACAGAGCTTTCCAATGACACCATAACGATCCTTTTATGACGGCTAGTTTTCTTGCAACAACCGCGCAACACGAGTGCAAAAAGCATGTAATTCGGTACTTTCCCCATACAATTCAGTATGTAGCGAGAGAGGGAGGGAGGAGGAGGAATTAGTGTCGGTAGGTTCGCCGCGGTGGTCTGGAGCAGTCATACGCTCGCTACTCTCCTGCCACCACTTGTCTCTCTCTCTCAGCAACATTACGTGCTGAAATTGCCACACGACCTATGTCGCGCGCCGCCAGATAGTCCAGATTTATTATACTCTACTTATGTTGCACACCGACATTTAGGGGTTAAATCATTTGATGTAATGCTATAGTTTCATAAGTAATTAAGCATTGTAAGAAGTGTTATTAATTTATATTGGGACTTAAGGTAAAACAATGAGCGCTATAACTGATACAAAACGATCCTGAAATATTAAACTTAAAATGTTTTCTTAATTACTTCTATTGTTTAGTTGTTCCCTAAGCTGCCTGGCCGAACAGCCCCGAGTCCCTGAGGAAGGCCATGGCCACGATCGGGCTTTCCCACAGAGCTTTCATTGAGTGTAGATTGTGTTGTTGGCGTATGTGGTTGTGTGAAATGCAGTCTTCTATGATGTGTTTAATGGTATGGGGTGCTGTGTTACATCCCGGGCAGGCGTCGACAACGGAGTCATCCAGTCTCTTCTGATAGCTCAGGAGAGCTGGATGGTGTCCGCATCTCAGCCTGGCCAGGTGGATTCTGTCCTCGCGAGGAAGGGAGGATTCGGAAGGATGGATTTCGGGAGGTCGTGCATGCAGGTGAGTGTTGTCTGTGAGTGAGTGGATGGATCGGTGAGAGATATGAGTATGGATGTGCTTCTGGAAGTTGGTTCGGGGTGGGCAGGGAGGGAGAGAGGACAATAATTGTGTGTGATGCCGTGTGCTGGGTGTAGTTTTGATATTTCTTGGTGTCTGTGGGTGTGTTGCCATGTAGTGTAGTGGGTGGTCCTGGTTCGTGAAGGCTGCTGCCAGGAATTGAGTGCCTCTCATGTCCAGGTGGTCTTTGACTTTGAGGATTTTGGTTTCTTGATGTAGGTGATCTGTGGGTGCAGTAGCTGTGCAGCCTGTAATGATCTTCAGGGCTTTGTTTTGAATAGTCTGCAAGGTCTTCTGTGTTTCAGCTAGGTTAGAAGCCCAGGCTGGGCTTGTGTATTCCATTACTGATCTTATGTATTGTTTATATACTGTGGTGGTAGTTTCTTTGTGTCCAAATTTTGTGTGAGCAAGTGACTTGAGGGCGTTAAGTCTGGGTGTCAGTTTCGTTTTAATGTTTGTGGTGTGCTGTTTGAATGTCATATGAGTATCATATGTTACTCCTAGGATTTTGGGTGTGTGTGTATGTGTTAGGGGTGTGTAGTTTATGGTGAGTTGAGGCATGTATTAGTGTTCTCCTGTCCAACTTGTGAGCAGGGTTGCGGTGGATTTGGCTGGGGCTAGATTAAGTCTGTTTGTAGTGCACCAGCCATGTAGTGTGTTGAGATAGGGTTGAAGGAGATCTGTTGCTCTTTTTGAGTCATGGTGTGTGCATGTGAGTGTTTTGTCATCTGCATAGGAGGCTAAGTTTATTTGGGGCGTATTGAAGAGTGCGGGCGATAGGACGGATCCTTGTGGGACTCAGTTTGCAAAGTTTCTGATTTTAGATGACTGACCGGCAAAAGATACGTGTGCACATCTGCCTGCTAGGAAGTTGGCCAGCCACCTTTTTGTGTTGTGCATGTTTGTGTTGTAGATTTTGTTTGTTAGGTTGTGGCGGGGGATGGCATCGAAGGCTTTACTAATGTCGAGTGTGGCTAATCTGTGTGGTGGTCTAGCTGAGTTGATGCCGTCGAAAGCTCTTTGTGTAAGGTCTGTGAGAAGAGTGTTCGTGGAGTGCAGTGGCCTAAAGCCATGTTGTGTTGGAGCTAGGGGTAGGTCGGGTGTAATTGACTAAGTAGGATATTATTAACTTTTATAACTTCGCTAGCGAAAGTTTTGTTGTGGCAGATGTTCCACAACCCAGTCGGTCGGCATTAGCTTGCAGCAGTCAAAATTTTCACTAAAATTGAACCCCTTTGTCTAGAGATTTAAAGAGTGCTGTTGGTGGTGTAATGGTTTTGGTGCATATGTTCTGGGTGTGGTGTCCCGAGTTGGAATCCCGGGAGGACCATATGCTTTCATTAATTAACTGTGTTGGTGGTGTAATGGTTTAGATGCTTATGTTCTGGGTGTGGTGTCCCCAGTTGGAATCCCGGGAGGACCATATGCTTTCATTAATTAACTGTGTTGGTGGTGTAATGGTTTAGATGCTTATGTTCTGGGTGTGGTGTCCCCAGTTGGAATCCCGGGAGGACCATATGCTTTCATTAATTAACTGTGTTGGTGGTGTAATGGTTTAGGTACTTATGTTCTGGGTGTGGTGTCCCGAGTTGGAATCCCGGGAGGACCATATGCTTTCATTAATTAACTGTGTTGGTGGTGTAATGGTTTAGGTGCTTATGTTCTGGGTGTGGTGTCCCCAGTTGGAATCCCGGGAGGACTATATGCTTTCATTAGTTTATTAAAGTGCATTGGGGTTTGTAATTTATGATTAATGTTAAGAACGGGGTGTTACTTTACTCTAACTGATCTTGGGTCCTTTTTTGCTGAAATATAAAAGAGATGCCTATTAGTCACTTCTGGCATAGTTAACCCCTTCAGACTCATATGACGCAGAGGTTGCCAGATTAGCAATAATAAATAAGAGTTCTCTCACTCTTATAATTACCTCTCCAAAATTAGTTTTCTGCCCACAGCTAACTCAAAGACAACTGCAGAGGTTGAAGTAACTAAACTAAATGCCTAAATGGCACGAAAGGTCTTTATGAATGAAGAAATGGGCGAAAGTCTTAAAATTTGAAAACTAATGGGGCTTAACCGGAAGGAAAAGAGGGTAAAGAAAATCTAAAATGCTTCCTATTACGCCTAACTACCGTAAGGGTTCTATCAATTGTTCTTCAGCCAATTCAATCCCAGCTCCTAACTTTGCATGAACTAATTTAACCCAAGAGACTAACCTACGCTAATCTGCTCTAGCCTAAGATACCGGTAACCTTCTGTAGTGAAAATGGTTCGCCAATAACCTAGTTTATAACGGTAACTCGCTACACACGCAGTAATCGTTCCTGGAGTAGAGGGAAGTTGAAGTTTATAACGGTAACTCGGTACACACGCAGTAATCGTTCCTGGAGTCGAGGGAAGTTAAAGTTTTGTCTGTATTGTTTTGAAAGTTTTTATTATAATTTATAATCCCCGCCATACTAGGGTTAAGGGGAGATTTCCACTTGAGAGATTTTTTTCTTGACTCCTTTCTCCTTAATGTTTAGCCCCATTGCTTTTCTAATTTTAAGACGTTCGCCCCAATATTTTGACTCAAGAACTTTCGACCCATTTCTGTCAATTTTAAGACCTTTCGTGCCATGTAGGTGTCTATTTTATCCTGGCGAGCGATAGCGAGCCTGTATTATAAGAGGAACCGGCTTTCAGCCGGGACATTTTTCTACCGAAAAATTTACAAATTTATCTTGAAAGGGGGTCTAGGGGGAGTAATTTTAAGCTTGATGGAAGTCTAGGGAATCCACTAAAAACCTCCCCTTAACCCGGGAACTGCGGGGAGACTCTTATGAGTGAGTGAAAAAAAAAAATAGACTTTTGACATCGAAAAAAAAAAAATATATTTTTATTTTTTTATTTTGGCCCCTGGGCCATGCAAAATCTCAGTCCTCTACCTCCCCTCCTTCCCCACTTTCCTCCTCTCCTTCAGTTATCACCTATTTTCCCTATTCCCTTATTCTGAGGTATATTTTCGTGCTAACATTAGCGAGTTGCAAGCAGGGTGTTGTCATCACTGATGGCAAGCGAGTGCAAGAGAGAGAGAGAGAGAGAGTATCGATCGACTGTGTCGCAGTGGCCTTGGGGGAAATTGGCGGGAAAGCAGTTTGCCTCACCCATACATTATACAACTCGCGGGCTATATCTCCGATTTTGACCATCCAAACACTGTTTTCACTCGTTTTATTGTTTCAGGTTAATACCTTTATAATCACATATGACATAATAGGCGCATATGGATAAGTATTAATGCTATTAATGGCACTATGAATATTTTAGTGACGGAAACACCTCAAATACGTCGGCACAGAGAGAAGTTTCCAATTACCCCCATGCGCACTTCAGAGGTTAAAGTCGTTGAAATTTTAGTGTCTCGTTCCGTTAGAAGAACTGTATTGTTCCTGGTGAATTATTAACTTGGGCTATCTATATGCTCGGGCCCAATACTCGCTTTTCCTATTTTTTTAATTAATTTTCTTCTATTCTGGGCTGTACCAACTCTAATCTAACCTGATCTGGATTCTGAACTAAACCTGGTCAAGGGTCTGATTTGGCTGAAAGATAAATTGATCGACCATAATTAGTCTCGGTCATATACTTCATCCGGAGTAATTAAATTGTGGAAGGTACAGTGGCGCTAATAAGTCATGTCTCGGCACCAAGTATGTTTTGATCAATAATTGGTATCGGCAATATCTAAGCTTCATTTCTTCATATCGAGTGAAATATACAAACATGTTCCTACACTTACCCACCCTATTCAACATCTGACAGACATTAATACAGCGCAGAGCAAGCCACACATAATGACAGCTGGGACATGACTTATTAGCCCTCTCCGACAATAGACGCGATTTTGAGCCTATTAGGGATACTTTAAAGCCTTTGTTACCATCAGGGGTATTTAGAAACCTTTAGTTTAGTTACTTCAACCTCTGCAGTTGTCTTTGAGTTAGCGGTGTTGAGCCTATTGGGGATACTTTAAAGCCTTTGTTACCATCAGGGGTATTTATAAACCTTTAGTTTAGTTACTTCAACCTCTGCAGTTGTCTTTGAGTTACCTGTGTTGAGCCTATTGGGGATACTTTAAAGCCTTTGTTACCATCAGGGGTACTTAGAAACCTTTAGTTTAGTTACTTCAACCTCTGCAGTTGTCTTTGAGTTAGCTGTGGGCAGAAAGCTAATTATGGAGAGGTAATTATAAGAGTGAGAGAACTCTATTTCTTATTGCTAATCTGGCAACCTCTGAGCCATAAGAGTCTAAAAGGGTTAAATTTGCAAAGTTAGAATTAGTTATTCCAGTTCCTAGTGTCTTTGGAAATGATAATGGGACAAATGCCATGCCATTATTTTTGTATTTTCCTGTTATTTTTAATGTAGCCTATATTCCAATGTTAAGCCCAAATAGCTCCAGTGTGAAGCCCTTGCCTGGTTGTCTACAACACCCACGCTACTGGGACACGAGTGACTTCACACGCAGACGGAAGGACAAAGTGAACATCTAGGGGGGGAGATAAAGACAAATGAAAGGTGGGCTCCCTTAAGCAGGTAAGTCGCCTCCCAGACTGGTGTGTTGTCTCAGCCGCTTCATGATCCCCTGTACCTGTACCGGGTGTACCGGTCACTAAGGAAGGTAAGGGTATAACTATTTTTAATGAATTATGTTCCTTCCAACAACCAACCATTCTCCTAAAATCGATTAATGAAATTTACAAACATGTGGCAGTCCGTAGATTCAAACCCAGGATGCTCACACCGAAAATCAACACCTTATACATCGCACCACGAAGACCGTTATAAGTTTAATTTTATATAATTAAACTTGGCAATTTTTATGAATATTCCTTACTTAACCCCTTATTGGCGGCGCTCGACTTAAGTCGTGCACCAATTTGCAGCAAGTTAGGAGCATTATTAAGGCTTTTAAAGGGTTAAAATAGAGTGCAAATGGCCGGGAGCGCAGCGGGCCAGACAGCCGACTTCCAGGGCCTACCGCCGCCCATTAACTAGTGTTCCCTGTGTTCTCGAGAGGCAGTCAGTGTAGCCAGTAGTGAGCATAGCTGGGGAAAATATACCGATATATGCTAAACTCCCATGTTCATGGCACCACTGCAAGAGAACCAAGAGTGCTACGTAGCTCGTTCTGGTCTCATTTTTTGGCTGAATAAATTTCTTTTCATGCAGATACGTGATGATCATTCAGGAGGGCCTGAATATGCCCAAATGAGCCCAAAACACCCCGCTAGACAAGGGTTAATATGATTAAAAGTTCTGAAAAGTAGTTTAAAAATTGTCACTTAACCGTTTCGCTGCGGGTGACGTTCTGGAATGTTTTGGCAAGTTACAGCAATTTCCAGGCTTTAAAAGCCTGTAAAAAAAAATAAAAATAGTGTCAGTGGGTGGGAGCATGAGGGGTCCCCCTCCGACCCTCAGACCACCGAGCGGCTCACTGAGCTAGGCTGTGTCTCGCGCGGGTCTCTTTCTCTCTCACCAGTGTAGCCAAGCGAGCGAGTGTTACATAATAGCGGGGTTCCCGCGTTTCACTGGGGCCACTGCGGGTGAACCAGACCACGTACAGGGTCAGTTCTGGTGTCATTTTGAAGCGATTTTCGCCTAGTTTTTGGCAGAATACACTTCATTTAATGCAGATGCTTGATTTATCATTCAGGAGTGCCTGAATATGCCCTAAATAGCCCAAACATAGCCGCAGCCAAAGGGTTAATATATTTTTTATATATTTTATTACATCTGGAGACCCAAAGATGCGACTCGTGACTGTGCATTGGACCATGTGATGGCCTTTTTACCTGCAGACACCTGTTTAAGTGACCAGAAGCATGCGTACGTGACAGAGGAGAGTAGAGCTGGCCGGATATGACTGCAGTCTCCCCCCTACATGCGAACACCTGTGGATCCCGCACCTGCCCCTCACCTGTGGTTGGTAGACTCGAGCAGCCTGTCTGCCGATTGGTGACTGCCTGTGTGACCACTACTCGTGAGTTAGTGACTATTAATTAATATGTTATGAATACTTAACCTCATTTGATTTAAGATTTGTGATTGGATATAGTAACTAATTTATCTAGCTGACATTGTACTAAAGTTACTTAAATCATTTGATGTAATGCTATAGTTTCATTAGTAATTAAGCATTGTAAGAAGTTTTATTAATTTATATTGGGACTTAAGGTAAAACAATGAGGTATAACCGATACAAAACGATCCTGAAATATTAAACTTAAAAAAATTTCATAATTAATTATATAGTTTAGTTGTTGTTGTTGTTCCCTAAGCTGCCTGGCCGAACAGCCCCGAGTCCCTGAGGAAGGCCATGGCCACGATCGGGCTTTCCCACAGAGCTCTCATTGAGTGTAGATTGTGTTGTTGGCGTATGTGGTTGTGTGAAATGCAGTCTTCTATGATGTGTTTAATGGTATGGGGTGCTGTGTTACATCCCGGGCAGGCGTCGACAACGGAGTCATCCAGTCTCTTCTGATAGCTCAGGAGAGCTGGATGGTGTCCGCATCTCAGCCTGGCCAGGTGGACTCTGTCCTCGCGAGGAGGGGAGGATTCGGAAGGATGGATTTCGGGGGTCGTGCATGCAGCTGAGTGTTGTCTGTGAGTGGATGGATCGGCGAGAGATATGAGTATGGATGTGCTTCTGGAAGTTGGTTCGGGGTGGACAGGGAGGGAGAGAGGACAATAAATGTGTGATACCGTGTGCTGGGTGTTTTGATATTTCTTGGTGTCTGTGGGTGTGTTGCCATGTAGTTTAGTGGGTGGTCCTGGTTTGTGGAGGCTGCTGCCAGGAATTGAGTGCTTCTCATGTCCAGATGGTCTTTGACTTTGAGGATTTTGGTTTCTTGATGTAGGTGATCTGTGGGTGCAGTAGCTGTGCAGCCTGTAATGATCTTCAGGGCTTAGTCTGTAAGGTCTTATGATGTGTTTCAGCTAGGTTAGAAGACCAGGATGGGCTTGTGTATTCCATCACTGATCTTATGTATTGTTTATATACTGTGGTGGTGGTTTCTTTGTTGTGTCCAAATTTTGTGTGAGCAAGTGACCTGAGGGCGTTAAGTCTGGGTGTCAGTTTCTTTTTAATGGAGTGTTGTTTATGGTGAGTTGAGGGATGTATTGGGGTTCTCCTGTCCAACTTGTGAGCAGGGTTGCGGTGGATTTGGCTGGGGCTAGATTAAGTCTGTAGTGCACCAGCCATGTAGTGTGTTGAGATAGGGTTGAAAGAGATCTGTTGCTCTTTTTGAGTCATGGTGTGTGCATGTGAGTGTTATGTCATCTGCATAGGAGGCTAAGTTTATTTGGGGCGTATTGGGTGTATTTATATCGTGCAAGTACAGATTGAAGAGTGCGGGAGATAGGACGGATCCTTGTGGGACTCCGTTTGGAAAGTTTCTGATTTTAGATGACTGACCGGCAAAAGATAAGTGTGCACATCTGCCTGCTAGGAAGTTGGCCAGCCACCTTTTTGTGTTGTGCATGTTTGTGTTGTAGATTTTGTTTGTTAGGTTGTGGCGTGGGATGGCATCCAAGGCTTTACTAATGTCCAGTGTGGCTAATAGTGATCTGTGTGGTGGTCTACCTGAGTTGATGCCGTCGAAAGCTCTTTGTGTAAGGTCTGTGAGAAGAGTGTTCGTAGAGTGCAGTGGCCTAAAGCCATGTGTTGGAGCTAGGGGTAGGTCGGGTGTAATTGACTAAGTAGGATATTATTACCTTTTATAACTTCGCTAGCGAAAGTTTTGTTGTGGCAGATGTTCCACAACCCAGTCGGTCGGCATTAGCTTGCAGCAGTCAAAATTTTCACTAAAATTGAACCCCTTTGTCTAGAGATTTAAAGAGTGCTGTTGGTGGTGTAATGGTTTAGGTGCATATGTTCTGGGTGTGGTGTCCCCAGTTGGAATCCCGGGAGGACCATATGCTTTCATTAATTGTGTTGGTGGTGTAATGGTTTAGATGCTTATGTTCTGGGTGTGGTGTCCCCAGTTGGAATCCCGGGAGGACCATATGCTTTCATTAATTAACTGTGTTGGTGGTGTAATGGTTTAGGTGCTTATGTTCTGGGTGTGGTGTCCCCAGTTGGAATCCCGGGAGGACCATATGCTTTCATTAGTTTATTGAAGTGCATTGGGGTTTGGAATTTATGATTAATGTTAAGAACGGGGTGTTACTTAACTCTAACTGATCTTGGGTCCTTTTTTGCTGAAATATAAAAGCTATGCCTATTAGTCACTTCTGGCATAGTTAACCCCTTCAGACTCATATGACGCAGAGGTTGCCAGATTAGCAATAAGAAATAGAGTTTTCTCACTCTTATAATTACCTCTCTAATATTAATTGCTCTTTCCATTCACATATGCATAGCCTACGTGAGTTGCAGTTGGGATGTGTGTACATGCTTAGATTGATATGCAGGATTCGAAGTTGCATAATAAATCGTAGGCAGTGTCCACCATTCTTTAACTGTCTTTGTGGTGCAATGCCTAAGGTGTTGATTTTCGGTGTGAGCATCCTAGATTCGAATCCACGGACTGCCACATGCGTTTGTAAATTTCATTAATCGATTTTAGGAGTATAGTTGGTTGTTGGAAGGAACATAATAATTAGTTTTCTGCCCACAGCTAACTCAAAGACAACTGCAGAGGTTGAAGTAACTAAACTAAAGGTTTCTAAATACCCCTGATGGTAACAAAGGCTTTAAAGTATCCCCAATAGGCTCAACACAGCTAACTCAAAGACCACTGCAGAGGTTGAAGTAAGTAAACTAAATGCCTAAATGGCACTAAAGGTCTTTATGAATGAAGAAATGGGCGAAAGTCTTAAAATTTGAAAACTAATGGGGCTTAACCGGAAGGAAAAGAGGGTAAAGAAAATCTAAAATGCTTCCTATTACGCCTAACTACCGTAAGGGTTCTATCAATTGTTCTTCAGCCAATTCAATCCCAGCTCCTAACTTTGCATGAACTAATTTAACCCAAGAGACTAACCTACGCTAACCTACGCTAATCTACTCTAGCCTAAGATACCGGTAACCTTCTGTAGTGAAAATGGTTCGCCAATAACCTAGTTTATAACGGTAACTCGGTACACACGCAGTAATGGTTCCTGGAGTCGAGGGAAGTTAAAGTTTTGTCCGTATTGCTTTGAAAGTTTTTATTATAATTTATAATCCCCGCCATACTAGGGTTAAGGGGAAATTTCCACTTGAGAGATTTTTTTCTTGACTCCTTTCTCCCTCATGTTTAGCCCCATTGCTTTTCTAATTTTAAGACGTTCGCCCCAATATTTTGACTTAAGAACTTTCGACCCATTTCTGTCAATTTTAAGACCTTTCGTGCCATGTAGGTGTCTATTTTATCCTGGCGAGCGATAGCGAGCCTGTATTATAAGAGGAACTGGCTTTCAGCCGGGACATTTTTCTACCGAAAAATTTACAAATTTATCTTGAAAGGGGGTCTAGGGAGAGTAATTTTAAGCTTGATGGAAGTCTAGGGAATCCACTAAAAACCTCCCCTTAACCCGGGAACTGCGGGGAGACTCTTATGAGTGAGTGAAAAAAAAAAATCAACTTTTGACATCGAAAAAAAAAAATATTTTTTATTTTTTTATTTTGGCCCCTGGGCCATGCAAAATCTCAGTCCTCTACCTCCCCTCCTTCCCCACTTTCCTCCTCTCCTTCAGTTATCACCTATTTTCCCTGTTATTCCCTTATTCTGAGGTATATTTTCGTGCTAACATTAGCGAGTTGCAAGCAGGGTGTTGTCATCACTGATGGCAAGCGAGTGCAAGAGAGAGAGAGAGAGAGAGAGAGAGAGAGAGAGAGTATCGATCGACTGTGTCTCAGTGGCCTTGGGGGAAATTGGCGGGAAAGCAGTTTGCCTCACCCATACATTATACAACTCGCGGGCTATATCTCCGATTTTGACCATCCAAACGCTGTTTTCACTTTTTTTTTATTGTTTCAGGTTAATACCTTTATAATCAACCCATAATAGGCGCATATGGATAAGTATTAATGCTATTAATGGCACTATGAATATTTTAGTGACGGAAACGCCTCAAATACGTCGGCACAGGGAGACTTTTCCAATTACCCCCATGCGCACTTCAGAGGTTAAAGTCGTTGAAATTTTAGTGTCGTTCCGTTAGAAGAACTGTATTGTTCCTGGCGAATTATTAACTTGGGCTATCTATATGCTCGGGCCCAATACTCGCTTTTCCTAGTTTTTTTAATTAATTTTCTTCTATTCTGGGCTGTACCAACTCTAATCTAACCTGATCTGGATTCTGAACTAAACCTGGTCAAGGGTCTGATTTGGCTGAAAGATAAATTGATCGACCATAATTAGTCTCGGTCATATACTTCATCCGGAGTAATTAAATTGTGGAAGGTACAGTGGCGCTAATAAGTCATGTCTCGGCACCAAGTATGTTTTGATCAATAATTGGTATCGGCAATATCTAAGCTTCATTTCTTCATATAGAGTGAAATATACAAACATGTTCCTACACTTACCCACCCTATTCAACATCTGACAGACATTAATACAGCGCAGAGCAAGCCACACATAATGACAGCTGGGACATGACTTATTAGCCCTCTCCGACATATGACGCGATTTTGAGCCTATTAGGGATACTTTAAAGCCTTTGTTACCATCAGGGGTATTTAGAAACCTTTAGTTTAGTTACTTCAACCTCTGCAGTTGTCTTTGAGTTAGCTGTGGGCAGAAAGCTAATTATGGAGAGGTAATTATAAGAGTGAGAGAACTCTATTTCTTATTGCTAATCTGGAAACCTCTGAGCCATATGAGTCTAAAAGGGTTAAATTTGCAAAGTTAGAATTAGTTATTCCAGTTCCTAGTGTCTTTGGAAATGATAATGGGACAAATGCCATGCCATTATTTTTGTATTTTCCTGTTCTTTTTAATGTAGCCTATATTCCAATGTTAAGCCCAAATAGCTGCAGTGTGAAGCCCTTGCCTGGTTGTCTACAACACCCACGCTACTGCGACACGAGTGACGTCACACGCAGACGGAAGGACAACGTGAACATCTAGGTGGGGAGATAAAGACAAATGAAAGGTGGGCTCCCTTAACCTAATAAGTGCGCATGGGGGTAATTGAAAACGTCCCCCTGTGCTGACGTATTTGAGGTGTTTCCGTCACTAAAATATTCATTGTACCATTAATAGCATTAATAATTCTCCATATGCGCCTATTATGGGTTGATTATAAAGGTATTAACCTGAAACAACAATAAAAAGAGTGAAAACAGCATTTGGATGGTCAAAATCGGAGATATAGCCCGCGAGTTGTTTTATGTATGGGTGAGGCAAACTGATTTCCCGCCAATTTCCCCAAGGCCACTGAGACAGTCGATCGATACTCTCTCTCTCTCTCTCTCTCTCTCTCTCTCTCTCTCTCTCTCTCTTGCACTCGCTTGCCATCAGTGATGACAACACCCTGCTTGCAACTCGCTAATGTTAGCACGAAAATATACCTCAGAATAAGGGAATAATAGGGAAAATAGGTGATAACTGAGGAATAGGAGGAAAGTGGGGAAGGAGGGGAGGTAGAGGACTGAGATTTTGCATGGCCCAGGGGCCAAACAAAAAATAAAAAAATAAAAAAATAAAAAAAAAAATTTCGATGTCAAAAGTTGATTTTTTATTTTACTTACTCTCAAGAGTCTTCCCGCAGTCCGCCGGGGGAACTCTTAAGGGTCTCCCCGCAGTTCCCGGGTTAAGCAGGTAAGTCGCCTCCCAGACTGGTGTGTTGTCTCAGCCGCTTCATGATCCCCTGTACCTGTACCGTGTGTACCGGTCACTAAGGAAGGTAAGGGTATAACTATTAAGCAGGTAAGTCGCCTCCCAGACTGGTGTGTTGTCTCAGCCGCCTTCATGATCCCTTGTACCTGTACCGGTGTACCGGTCACTAAGGAAGGTAAGGGTATAACTATTTTTAATGAATATAAGTTTATTTTTATATAATTAAACTTGGCAATTTTCATGAATATTCCTTACTTAATATGATTAAAAGTTCTGGAAAGTAGTTAAAAATTGTCCCTTAACCCTGTCAGACATATGATGCGATTTTGAGCCTATTAGGGATACTTTAAAGCCTCTATTACCATCAGGGGTATTTAGAAACCTTTAGTTTAGTTACTTCAACCTATGCTGTTGTCTTTGAGTTAGCTGTGGGCAGAAAACTAATTTTGGAGAGGTAATTATAAGAGGGAGAAAACTCTATTTCTTATTGCTAATCTGGCAACCTCTTGAGTCATAGGAGTCTGAAAGGGTTAAATTTGCAAAGTTAGAATTGGTTATTCCAGTTCCCTCCTCAGGGTTGTCCTGAGTACAATCCTTTTTCTCATTGCTATCAACAGTATCGTGTCTTCTCTTCCTGTCTGGGTTCGGTCTTCCTTGTATGTCGACGACTTTGCGATTTACGCAGCCGACTCGGATGTTGACGCTTTACATCTTCTTATCCAATCCGCTATTTTGGCCGTTTCTTGATGGGCAACCCGCCACGGGTTCCGTTTTTCCACCTCTAAATCCTGTGCGATGTCCTTTACTCGTTGCCATTCTATTCCTCCTCCTCCTCTTACTCTTTATGGTACTGCCCTCCCTTATCGTTCCCCTACTACTTTTTTGGGACTTACTTTTGATTCTCGTCTTATTTGGTCCGCTCATGTTTCTTCTCTCAAGGTTGCTACCTTACTCCGCCTCCGCCTTCTTCAGTCCTTGTCCCACCTCACTTGGGGTGCTGATCGAGCGCTTCTTCTTCGGCTTCATACGGTTCTTGTCTTCTCTAAGTTGGCTTATGGCTGTCAAGTTTACTCTTCAGCCTCTGATTCCGTTCTCCGTGCTCTTGATTCTGTTCATCACTCTGTCTTCGTCTTGCCCTTGGTGCTTTTCGTTCCTCTCCTGTTGAAAGCCTCTATGCCGAGTCTGGTTTCCCTTCTCTTTATCGCCGTCGGGCTCTCCTGTCCCTTCGTTCTTACGCTCGCCTTCAACAATTCCAATCTTCACATCTTCCCTTCCCCCTTCGGTTGTTGCTACTTTTTCGTCTCGCCCCCGTCTTGGTTCTTAGTTTCTGTCCGCATGCTCTCACTGCTCGCATCGTGCTCTTTCCCTGTTTCTAACGTCCTCCCTTTCACTTTTGCTCTTTTCCCCCCTGGCTTTTCGCCCCTGCTTTTACCTCATCCTTCGGTTTGCCCTTCCATCCTCCCTTGTTCCAAGTCCTCTACTTCTCTCTTCGGTCTTGTTTCTTAGATCACCTCTCTCTTCACGCTCCAACCACTCCTGTGTTTACTGATGGCTCCAAGACATCGGTAGGCGTTGGGTTTGCCGTCCTTTTTCCCACTTGCTCGTACCAATATTCTGTGCCTCCCGTTGCCAATATTTTAACTGCTGAACTTTATGCTATTTTTATTGCCCTCCGTTTTATGTGTTCCTTCCCCTCCTCGTCCTTTACTTTGTTCTCTGATTCTCTCAGTGCTCTACTTATCTTACAGTCCTCCCCTGCTCTACACCCTTTAGTTCTTTCCATTCAGGAATGGCTTTTCCGCCTTTCCGTTCGCAAAAAGCTTGTACATTTTTGCTGGGTTCCCTGTCACGTTGGCGTTTGCGGTAATGAGCGGGTTGATTGCCTCGCTCGTTCTGCTGCCGTGCGGGGTACCCGCTCCTCACTTGCTGTCCCGGCCTCTGATTTCTTCCCTGCCTTGTCCAGGTTTCTTTGGTCGAGGTGGCAGACTCAGTGGTCCACTATCTCCGTTAATAAACTTCGTTCTGTCAAACCGTCCGTTTCTGGGTGGTCTGATCCCTCCCACCGTAATCGCCGATGGGAGACGGCTTTGGCCCGTCTCCGCATAGGCCACACCAGACTTACCCATTGGTTTTTAATGTCCCGTTCTCCTCCGACTCTTTGCTCGCGCTGTACCGTTCAGCTTTCTGTCTCCCATCTTTTCCTCGTTTGCCCCTTATTTTCCGTTGCCCGCACGCGTTTCTTCCCTTTTCTGACTTTCCTCCGCCGGCTGCCATGTCTTGCTGATATTCTTTCTGAATCTCCCTCGTTCTCTATCTCCCGCATTATGTCCTTCCTTCATCATAGAGTTCTCGATGATATTTAGTTAACTAACTTCCCGTCTTCAAACATTTCGTGCTATATGGCCTTTGTCGCCTGGTGCGTTACCTTCATTAACCCCTTATTGGCGGCGCGCATCATAAGTAGAGTGAAATAAATTTGGACTCTGTGGTGGCGCGCGACATAGGTCGTGTGGCAATTTCAGCACTTAATGTTGCCGAGAGAGAAAGACCAGTGGTGGCAGGAGAGTAGTGAGCGTATGACTGCTCCAGACCACCGCGGCGGACCAACTGACATGAATCCCACCCTCCTCCACCCTCTCACACTCGCTACATAGTGAAATGTATGGGGAAAGTACCGAATTACATGGTTTTTGCATTAGTGTTGCGCGATTGTTGCAAGAAAACTAGCAGTCGTACAAGGATCATTGTGGTGTCATTGGAAAGCTCTGTTTATGCCCTTTCAGGGATAGATACTTTTTTTACGCTCTGGGTCTTATTTAGGCATAAAAATGATCGCGTAAACAGCCCTATTTTGGGTAAAAACACCCCGCTGGTGGCTACATATTATATGCCGCCTAGGCCGCTCTTAAGGTGTTAATGTAATGTATTCCAGTTCCTAGTGTCTTTGGAAATGATAATAGGACAAATGCCATGCCATTATTTTTATATTTTCCTGTTATTTTTAATGTAGCCTATATTCCAATGTTAAGCCCAAATAGCTCCAGTGTGAAGCCCTTGCCTGGCTGTCTACAACACCCACGCTACTGGGACACGAGTGACGTCACACGCAGACGGAAGGACAACGTGAACATCTAGGGGGGGGAGATAAAGACAAATGAAAGGTGGGCTCCCTTAAGCAGGTAAGTCGCCTCCCAGACTGGTGTGTTGTCTCAGCCGCTTCATGATCCCCTGTACCTGTACCGGGTGTACCGGTCACTAAGGAAGGTAAGGGTATAACTATTTTTAATGAATATAAGTTTAATTTTATATAATTAAACTTGGCAATTTTTATGAATATTCCTTACTTAGTATGATTAAAAGTTCTGAAAAGTAGTTTAAAAATTGTCCCTTAACCCTTTCGTTGCGGGTGACGTTCTGGAATGTTTTGGCTAGTTACAGCAATTTCCAGGCTTTAAAAGCCTGTAAAAAAATTAAAAATAGTGTCAGTGGGCGGGAGCATGAGGGGCCCCCCTCCGACCCTCAGACCACCGAGCGGCTCACTGAGCTAGGCTGTGTCTCGCGCGGGTCTCTGTCTCTCACCAGTGTAGCCAAGCGAGCGAGTGTTACATAATAGCGGGGTTCCCGCGTTCACTGGGACAACTGCGGGTGAACCAGACCACGTACAGGGTCAGTTCTGGTGTCATTTTGAAGCTATTTTCGCCTAGTTTTCGGCAGAATACACTTAATTTAATGCAGATGCTTGATTTTTCATTCAGGAGTGCCTGAATATGCCCTAAATAGCCGCAGCCAAAGGGTTAATATATTTTTTATGTATTTTATTAAATCTGGAGACCCAAAGATGTGACTCGTGACTGTGCATTGGACCATGTGATGGCCTTTTTACCTGCAGACACCTGTTTAAGTGACCAGAAGCATGCGTACGTGACAGAGGAGAGTAGAGCAGAGCTGGGCGGATATGACTGCAGTCTCTCCCCTACATGCGAACACCTGTGGATCCCGCACCTGCCCCTCACCTGTGGTTGGTAGACTCAAGCAGCCTGTCTGTCTGCCGATTGGTGACTGCCTGTGTGACCACTACTCGTGAGTTAGTGACTATTAATTAATATGTTGTGAATACTTAACTTCATTTGATTTAAGATTTGTGATTGGATATAGTAAATAATTTATCTAGCTGACATTGTACTAAAGTTACTTATAACACCTTATGAGCGGCCTAGGCGGTATAAAATGTGTAGCCACCAGCGGGGTGTTTTTAGCCAAAATAGGGCTGTTTACGTGATCATTTTCATGCATGAATAAGACCCAGAGCGTAAAACAAGTATCTATCCCTGAAAGGTCGTAAACAGAGCTTTACAATGACACCATAACGATCCTTTTATGACTGCTAGTTTTCTTGCAACAACCGCGCAACACTAGTGCAAAAAGCATGTAATTCGGTACTTTCCCCATACAATTCAGTATGTAGCGAGTGAGAGAGAGAGGGAGGAGGTGGGATTAATGTCGGTAGGTTCGCCGCGGTGGTCTGGAGCAGTCATACGCTCGCTACTCTCCTGCCACCACTTGTCTCTCTCAGCAACATTACATGCTGAAATTGCCACACGACCTATGTCGCGCGCCTCCAGATTTATTATACTAGACTTATGTTGCGCACCGACATTTACGGGTTAAATCATTTGATGTAATGCTATAGTTTCATTAGTAATTAAGCATTGTAAGAAGTGTTATTAATTTATATTGGGACTTAAGGTAAAACAATGAGGGCTATAACTGATTCAAAACGATCCTGAAATATTAAACTTAAAATGTTTTCTTAATTACTTATATTGTTTAGTTGTTGTTGTTGTTCCCTATGCTGCCTGGCCGAACAGCCCCGAGTCCCTGAGGAAGGCCATGGCCACGATCGGGCTTTCCCACAGAGCTCTCATTGAGTGTAGATTGTGTTGTTGGCGTATGTGGTTGTGTGAAATGCAGTCTTCTATGATGTGTTTAATGGTATGGGGTGCTGTGTTACATCCCGGGCAGGCGTCGACAACGGAGTCATCCAGTCTCTTCTGATAGCTCAGGAGAGATGGATGGTGTCCGCATCTCAACCTGGCCAGGTGGACTCTGTCCTCGCGAGGAAGGGAGGATTCGGAAGGATGGATTTCGGGAGGTCGTGCATGCAGCTGAGTGTTGTCTGTGAGTGAGTGGATGGATCGGTGAGAGATAGGAGTATGGATGTGCTTCTGGAAGTTGGTTCCGGGTGGACAGGGAGGGAGAGAGGACAATAATTGTGTGTGATACCGTGTGCTGGGTGTTTTGATATTTCTTGGTGTCTGTGGGTGTGTTGCCATGTAGTTTAGTGGGTGGTCCTGGTTTGTGGAGGCTGCTGCCAGGAAGTGAGTGCCTCTCATTTCCAGATGGTCTTTGACTTTGAGGATTTTGGTTTCTTGATGTAGGTGATCTGTGGGTGCAGTAGCTGTGCAGCCTGTAATGATCTTCAGGGCTTTGTTTTGAATAGTCTGTAAAGTCTTATGTGTTTCAGCTAGGTTAGAAGCCCAGGCTGGGCTTGTGTATTCCATCACTGATCTTATGTATTGTTTATATACTGTGGTGGTAGTTTCTTTGTTGTGTCCAAATTTTGTGTGAGCAAGTGACCTGAGGGCGTTAAGTCTGGGTGTCAGTTTCGTTTTAATGTTTGTGGTGTGCTGTTTGAATGTCATATGAGTATCATATGTTAATCCTAGGATTTTGGGTGTGTGTGTATGTGTTCGGGGTGTGTAGTTTATGGTGAGTTGAGGGATGTATTAGTGTTCTGTCCAACTTGTGAGCAGGGTTGCGGTGGATTTGGCTGGGGCTAGATTAAGTCTGTAGTGCACCAGCCATGTAGTGTGTTGAGATAGGGTTGAAGGAGATCTGTTGCTCTTTTTGGGTCATGGTGTGTGCATGTGAGTGTTATGTCATCTGCATAGGAGGCTAAGTTTATTTGGGGCGTATTGGGTGTAGTTATATCGTGCAAGTACAGATTGAAGACTGCGGGCGATAGGACGGATCCTTGTGGGACTCAGTTTGGAAAGTTTCTGATTTTAGATGACTGACCGGCAAAAGATACGTGTGCACATCTGCCTGCTAGGAAGTTGGCCAGCCACCTTTTTGTGTTGTGCATGTTTGTGTTGTAGATTTTGTTTGTTAGGTTGTGGCGGGGGATGGCATCGAAGGCTTTACTAATGTCGAGTGTGGCTAATAGTGATCTGTGTGGTGGTCTAGCTGAGTTGATGCCGTCGAAAGCTCTTTGTGTAAGGTCTGTGAGAAGAGCGTTTGTGGAGTGCAGTGGCCTAAAGCCATGTTGTGTTGGAGCTAGGGGTAGGTCGGGTGTAATTGACTAAGTAGGATATTATTACCTTTTATAACTTCGCTAGCGAAAGTTTTGTTGTGGCAGATGTTCCACAACCCAGTCTGTCGGCATTAGCTTGCAGCAGTCAAAATTTTCACTAAAATTGAACCCGTTTGTCTAAAGATTTAAAGAGTGCTGTTGGTGGTGTAATGGTTTAGATGCTTATGTTCTGGGTGTGGTGTCCCCAGTTGGAATCCCGGGAGGACCATATGCTTTCATTAATTAACTGTGCTGGTGGTGTAATGGTTTAGGTGCATATGTATTGGGTGTGGTGTCCCGAGTTGGAATCCCGAGAGGACCATATGCTTTCATTAATTAACTGTGTTGGTGGTGTAATGGTTTAGATGCTTATGTTCTGGGTGTGGTGTCCCCAGTTGGAATCCCGGGAGGACCATATGCTTTCATTAATTAACTGTGCTGGTGGTGTAATGGTTTAGGTGCATATGTATTGGGTGTGGTGTTCCCAGTTGGAATCCCGGGAGGACCATATGCTTTCATTAGTTTATTAAAGTGCATTGGGGTTTGTAATTTATGATTAATGTTAAGAACGGGGTGTTACTTAACTCTAACTGATCTTGGGTCCTTTTTGCTGAAATATAAAAGCTATGCCTATTAGTCACTTCTGGCATAGTTAACCCCTTCAGACTACTATGACGCAGAGGTTGCCAGATTAGCAATAAGAAATAGTTTTCTCACTCTTATAATTACCTCTCTAATATTAATTGCTCTTTCCATTCACATATGCATAGCCTACGTGAGTTGCAGTTGGGATGTGTGTACATGCTTAGATTGATCTGCAGGATTCGAAGTTGCATAATAAATCGTAGGCAGTGTCCACCATTCTTTAACTGTCTTCGTGGTGCAATGCATAAGGTGTTGATTTTCGGTGTGAGCATCCTAGATTCGAATCCACAGACTGCCACATGTGTTTGTAAATTTCATTAATCGATTTTAGGAGTATAGTTGGTTGTTGGAAGGAACATAATTAGTTTTCTGCCCACAGCTAACTCAAAGACAACTGCAGAGGTTGAAGTAACTAAACTAAAGGTTTATAAATACCCCTGATGGTAACAAAGGCTTTAAAGTATCCCCAATAGGCTCAACACAGCTAACTCAAAGACAACTGCAGAGGTTGAAGTAACTAAACTAAAGGTTTCTAAATACCCCTGATGGTAACAAAGGCTTTAAAGTATCCCCAATAGGCTCAACACGGCTAACTCAAAGACCACTGCAGAGGTTGAAGTAACTAAACTAAATGCCTAAATGGCACGAAAGGTCTTTATGAATGAAGAAATGGGCGAAAGTCTTAAAATTTGAAAACTAATGGGGCTTAACCGGAAGGAAAAGCGGGTAAATAAAATCTAAAATGCTTCCTATTACGCCTAACTACCGTAAGGGTTCTATCAATTGTTCTTCAGCCAATTCAATCCCAGCTCCTAACTTTGCATGAACTAATTTAACCCAAGAGACTAACCTACGCTAACCTACGCTAATCTACTCTAGCCTAAGATACCGGTAACCTTCTGTAGTGAAAATGGTTCGCCAATAACATAGTTTATAACGGTAACTCGGTACACACGCAGTAATGGTTCCTGGAGTAGAGGGAAGTTGAAGTTTATAACGGTAACTCGGTACACACTTAGTAATCGTTCCTGGAGTAGAGGGAAGTTGAAGTTTATAACTGTAACTCGGTACACACGCAGTAATGGTTCCTGGAGTCGAGGGAAGTTAAAGTTTTGTCTGTATTGTTTTGAAAGTTTTTATTATAATCTATAATCCCCGCCATACTAGGGTTAAGGGGAGATTTCCACTAGAGATTTTTTTCTTGACTCCTTTCTCCCTCATGTTTAGCCCCATTGCTTTTCTAATTTTACGACTTTCTCCCCAATATTTTTACTATTAAGAACTTTCGACCCATTTCTGTCAATTTTAAGACCTTTCGTGCCATGTAGGTGTCTATTTTATCCTGGCGAGCGATAGCGAGCCTGTAATATAAGAGGAACCGGCTTTCAGCCGGGAAATTTTTCTACCGAAAAATGTACAAATTTATCTTGAAAGGGGGTCTAGGGGGAGTAATTTTAAGCTTGATGGAAGTCTAGGGAATCGACTAAAAACCTCCCCTTAAAGTCGTTGAAATTTTAATGTCTCGTTCCGTTAGAAGAACTGTATTGTTCCTGGTTACTGGCGAATTATTAACTTGGGCTATCTGTGCTCGGGCCCAATACTCACTTTTCCTAGTTTTTTAATTAATTTTCTTCTATTCTGGGCTGTACCAACTCTAATCTAACCTGATCTGGATTCTGAACTAAACCTGGTCAAGGGTCTGATTTGGCTGAAAGATAAATTGATCGACCATAATTAGTCTCAGTCATATACTTCATCCGGAGTAATTAAATTGTGGAAGGTACAGTGGCGCTAATAAGTCATGTCTCGGCACCAAGTATGTTTTGATCAATAATTGGTATCAGCAATATCTAAGCTTTATTTCTTCATATCCAGTGAAATATACAAACATGTTCCTACACTTACCCACCCTATTCAACATCCGACAGACATTACTACAGCGCAGAGCAAGCCACACATAATGACAGCTGGGACATGACTTCTTAGCCCTCTCAGACATATGACGCAATTTTGAGCCTATTAGGGATACTTTAAAGCCTTTGTTACCATCAGGGGTATTTATAAACCTTTAGTTTAGTTACTTCAACCTCTGCAGTTGTCTTTGAGTTAGCTGTGTTGAGCCTATTGGGGATACTTTAAAGCCTTTGTTACCATCAGGGGTATTTATAAACCTTTAGTTTAGTTACTTCAACCTCTGCAGTTGTCTTTGAGTTAGCTGTGTTGAGCCTATTGGGGATACTTTAAAGCCTTTGTTACCATCAGGGGTATTTAGAAACCTTTAGTTTAGTTACTTCAACCTCTGCAGTTGTCTTTGAGTTAGCTGTGTTGAGCCTATTGGGGATACTTTAAAGCCTTTGTTACCATCAGGGGTATTTATAAACCTTTAGTTTAGTTACTTCAACCTCTGCAGTTGTCTTTGAGTTAGCTGTGGGCAGAAAACTAATTTTAGAGAGGTAATTATAAGAGTGAGAGAACTCTATTTCTTATTGCTAATCTGGCAACCTGTCATAAATGCGTGAAAGGGTTGAGACCTTTCCTATCATTTAGGTGTCTATTTTTTTTTCGTGCCGAACGATAACAAGCCTGTAATTTTGAGAAACTGGCCGCAAAATTTGCAAATTTATCTTTAAGGGGGGGTCTATGGAGTTTAAGCTTTAAGGTCTAGCGAGGAAACTAAAAATTAATGACTAAATAAATTGACTAGAAATATTCAGTCTTTAACCCTCGTGACCTGGGCTGCCTTTCCAAAGGACTGAGGTCGTATCCGGGCGATCTGGCCGAAAAAAGTCTAGGCCTAGGCTATTGTATGTTTGTTATTTTAACTGCTAGAAATTTCCCACGTATCTATAAACTTAGTGCAGTTTCCAATCTCTAGACTGGCGTTGAGTAGAGCTCTGTAAGTCAACTGGTTCAGTTGTGATGACTATTTCAGTGAAGCGAATTTTGCCGCGATGTTGACAATATCGGAGCTTTTCAGACACAAATTTAGTCTGACTTCACAACAATAACATTGATCCGACGTCTCCTTATTGTTTTCGGAGGTGCGGTGACGCAACAATCGGCTTTGTTTACACGTGTCTGACGCACAGCGTTCAAACCAAGCTGAATAGGCTTTCAAGCTTGCAGATTTTAACAGGACACCCGGGTTCCTGCCCATCTGCCGCGGTGTCATTTTAACATGCTGCCCGGGCCAGGAGGGTTAAGGGGAGGTTTCTAGTTTGTTTCCTACTCTTCCATCAATCTTAAAATTTCATCCCCTTGACCCCCTTTCAAGAGACATTGTACATTTTTCGGAAGAAAAATTTCCCGGCCGAAGGCCGATTACTCTTAAATTACAGGCTTGCTATCGCTCGCCAGGATAAACTAGACACCTAAATGGCACGTAAGGTCTTAAAATTGACAGAATGGGGCGGAAATTCTTAAAAATCACCAAACTAATGGGGCAAACGTCTTAAAATCTCAAAAGCAATGGGGCTAGACATGAGGGAGAAAGGGGTCAAGAAAAAAGTCCCTCAAGTGGAGATCTCCCCTTAAAGCCCTTTCATAACAGTTTCAAGGAAAGCTGGATAAATAATTAACCGAAGTAGAGAATTTAAGCTGGAAGCAGAGTTTTGAACGGCTCATAATTCCATACCAAGCTTATATATTTCAGGCCTTAAGATTAGGGCCCATAAGTGAAATAAAGCCTTGCAATATGATCAACTACGAGTATATCGTGGTGATGGGCTGGTCTATCAGAGTGAGAACCCAGCGATCTCTGCCATACCCATAGCTTACTCTGACTGTTCCTTTTACTATTATGGTGATGGGCTGGTCTATCAGAGTGAGAACCCAGCGATCTCTGCCATACCCATAGCTTACTCGGACTGTTCCTTTTACTATTATGGTGATGGTCTGGTCTATCAGAGTGAGAACCCAGCGATCTCTGCCATACCCATAGCTTACTGACTGTTCCTTTTACTATTATGGTGATGGGCTGGTCTATCAGAGTGAGAACCCAGCGATTTCTGCCATACCCATAGCTTACTCTGACTGTTCCTTTTACTTATATATTTTCTAGATCTCGAGTGACGGCGTCTCTTCCGTGGATTGACCTCCCAATCTACCAAGATTGGAAGCCAAAGAGTCACATTTTTCCCTGGCCTCAACTTTCTCTTCATAATTGCTGAGGGGCACAGGGCCCTGGGTGGGGCTTTGGTTTCCCAGGTGTTTGCGCACCCTCCTCAGCTCCATGGAGTGGCCCAGGCTTTATTGTGGTCGGCAGAGAGGGTTCTCTGGGGGGCGCTCGGTTATGGCCGTGCTCGGGGCCTTGGGGCTGTTCGGCCAGGCAGCTTGGGGAACAAAAACTACCGGCTTATAATCTTACTTTGAAAGTTTTAAATTATAATTGTATTCTACTAATCTGTACTGTAAAATACATAGTGAAACTCTATAATGGGTTCAATTAGGTTTATGAAAATGTATAAAAAAGCGGCCCATGTCCCCTTAACCCTCTCAGACATATGACGCAATTTTGAGCCTATTGGGGATACTTTAAAGCCTTTGTTACCATCAGGGGTATTTACAAACCTTTAGTTTAGTTACTTCAACCTCTGCATTGGTCTTTGAGTTAGCTGTGTTGAGCCTATTGGGGATACTTTAAAGCCTTTGTTACCATCAGGGGTATTTATAAACCTTTAGTTTAGTTACTTCAACCTCTGCAGTTGTCTTTGAGTTAGCTGTGTTGAGCCTATTGGGGATACTTTAAAGCCTTTGTTACCATCAGGGGTATTTAGAAACCTTTAGTTTAGTTACTTCAACCTCTGCAGTTGTCTTTGAGTTAGCTGTGTTGAGCCTATTGGGGATACTTTAAAGCCTTGGTTACCATCAGGGGTATTTATAAACCTTTAGTTTAGTTACTTCAACCTCTGCAGTTGTCTTTGAGTTAGCTGTGTTGAGCCTATTGGGGATACTTTAAAGCCTTTGTTACCATCAGGGGTATTTATAAACCTTTAGTTTAGTTACTTCAACCTCTGCAGTTGTCTTTGAGTTAGCTGTGTTGAGCCTATTGGGGATACTTTAAAGCCTTTGTTACCATCAGGGGTATTTATAAACCTTTAGTTTAGTTACTTCAACCTCTGCAGTTGTCTTTGAGTTAGCTGTGTTGAGCCTATTGGGGATACTTTAAAGCCTTTGTTACCATCAGGGGTATTTATAAACCTTTAGTTTAGTTACTTCAACCTCTGCAGTTGTCTTTGAGTTAGCTGTGTTGAGCCTATTGGGGATACTTTAAAGCCTTTGTTACCATCAGGGGTATTTATAAACCTTTAGTTTAGTTACTTCAACCTCTGCAGTTGTCTTTGAGTTAGCTGTGTTGAGCCTATTGGGGATACTTTAAAGCCTTTGTTACCATCAGGGGTATTTAGAAACCTTTAGTTTAGTTACTTCAACCTCTGCAGTTGTCTTTGAGTTAGCTGTGGGCAGAAAATTCATTTTGGAGAGGTAATGATAAGAGTGAGAGAACTCTAATTCTTATTGCTAATCTGGCAACCTCTGTGTCATATGAGTGAAGGGGTTAATATTGTTGAATACCACTCCATTAAAGACTAACTCGGTAACTAACATACGTTTGTAATCCACAGATGACGTCCCGGTGTGTGGTAGCCAAGCGGGCTTCACACGCAGAGGTGAAAGGTGTTTGGTCTTCACAACACATCTTCTACAGTTAGGTTAGATTATCTTTTGAGGGTACACAGGCATGTTGACTCTCAGTCAGATTGTAAATCCCCGTAATTCAATATAGGCATAAGTGGATGGTGCGCTATGCCACTTGCTGGAGCTTATAGAACTGAACTGGTCTCCCTGGGAAACGGTTACTCTAATGTACTAATGACCCACAGGTATAAATTGGTAGTTCAGATGTTTAAATTGAAAACTATAGGTGCGCCAAAGGGTTAATATTTATCTGTTGCCGAGAAATATTAAAAAACAAAAGTTGTAAAAGTCCCGACTGTTCCCCTCAAAATAAACCCTAATAAACGTCTGCCATAAGAAAGTTTTACTGGCATGTTATATTTGTCATCCTTTCTCGAGGTGTAATCAGAATTCTAATAACTGTCTTCGTGTGAGCATCCTGGGTTCGAATCTCCGGACTGTCACATGTGGTTGTTAATTTCATTAATCTATTTTAGGAGTTGTTGTTGTTCCCCAGGCTGCCTGGCCGAACAGCCCCAAGGTCCCGAGCAAGGCCAAGGCCATAGAGCGCCCCCACAAAACCCTCCCTGCTTACCACTAACAAAGCCCGGGTGACCGAAGCCACTCTAAGGCAGGGAGCTGAGGAGGGCGCGGAAACGCCCGGGAAACCAAAGCCCCACCCAAGGCCCTGTGCCCCTCAGCAATTATGAAGGGAAAGTTGAGGGGCAAGGGGAAAATGTGACGCTTTGGCTCCCAATCTGCCAACTTCTAGGTTGGCAGTAG
Organism: Lithodes maja; assembly: GCA_037953745.1. Classification (NCBI taxonomy): domain Eukaryota; kingdom Metazoa; phylum Arthropoda; class Malacostraca; order Decapoda; family Lithodidae; genus Lithodes; species Lithodes maja. The sequence continues at coordinate 115,913 of JBAKBP010004304.1, forward strand.
GGAGGTTGATCCACGGAAAAGACGCAGTCACTTGAGATCTAGAAAATATATAAGTAAAAGGAACAGTCAGAGTAAGCTATGGGTATGGCAGAGATCGCTGGGTTCTCACTCTGATAGACCAGCCCATCACCATAATAGTAAAAGGAACAGTCAGAGTAAGCTATGGGTATGGCAGAGATCGCTGGGTTCTCACTCTGATAGACCAGCCCATCACCATAATAGAAAAAGGAACAGTCAGAGTAAGCTATGGGTATGGCAGAGATCGCTGGGTTCTCACTCTGATAGACCAGCCCATCACCATAATAGTAAAAGGAACAGTCGGAGTAAGCTATGGGTATGGCAGAGATCGCTGGGTTCTCACTGATAATAATAATAATCTTCTGGTTACTTATATAGCGCCCGTATCTCCTCCTTCGAGGATTCACAAGCGCTTGGCTTTCTTTAGTCTACCAGAGACCATTACCCATCCCCCTTGCTCATGGGGAGATGGTAACCGCCAGCTGTATCCCAGAAAAACTTTTTCAATCTGAGCGGGGATTGAACGCGAGACTTTCAAGATGGGAATCAGGCACGCTATCAACTGAGCCAGCCGGACGGCTGGATAGACCAGCCCATCACCATAATAGTAAAAGGAACAGTCAGAGTAAGCTATGGGTATGGCAGAGATCGCTCAGCTCTCACTCTGATAGACCAGCCCATCACCACCGATTGTAGGAGTAGAGTTGGTTGGTGGAGAGAACACGATAAATACAAATTAATGGAGTAATAACGCTGAAAGTACCAATAACTTTAATTTCGAGATCTGGCCCGTTTTCTGTAGGGAGGTATAATTGATCCAGTAAAGTTAGGTTAAATTAAATTACATGGTATTTTATTAGATATGGTAGTCTTATTAAGTCTCCCAACAATCTTAAATGCATTGCATATATTTATTATAAATTTAATAAAGTGTCTGAATTCGGACAGGATTTGGGGCAATTTGAGACACTTGGCCTGAATTCTGACATGGATTTAAACTACATTCACAGGACTAACCAGTGATCTCCGTATAGATTCGAACCTTTCAGGAGTTAACTATGAAAATTGTTGAAAATTTGAAGTCTTCCCACTCTCCCTCCTTTGTAGCCACATCCCCTCCCTCTAAACTTTAACTTTTATTTTGGCCATCCATTAACAGTCAGTGGGTTAAGGGGAGGTTTTCATTTGAGGGATTTTTTTCTTGACCCCTTTCTCCCTCATGTTTAGCCCCATTGCTTTTGATCTTATAAAACGTTTGCCCCATTAGTTTAGCGATTTTAAGAACTTTCACCCCATATTAAGACCTTTCGTGCCATTCAGGTGTCTATTTTATCCTGGCGAGCGATAGCGAGCCTGTAATATTTAAGAGGAACCGGCCTTCGGCCGGGACGTTTTTCTACCGAAAAATTTACTAATTTATCTTGAAAGGGGGTCAAAGGGGTGTAATTTCAAGCTTGATGGAGGTCTAGGAAACACACTAAAAACCTCCCCTTAAGCAAAATTATCCCAGTGTATGTGACAAACCTTCATGCCTGAGATTGAACTTGGGTCACCCGGGGTGGGAGGGAGGCAACGTTCTCCACTACAGAGCCGGTAGTACGTAGGTGAAGCATATTTTGTCAATGTGATATGAAATAGGCTTCTAGTGGTTAAATGGAGCCAGATCTATTTAGAATGTCTCAAGTTAACCCCATGAGTACCATCTATGATATGAGGGTGTACAGCAGTCTAGGATTGTGTTCTTTTATTTCATAGATTTCATTTTAGTAAGCGTTGTTTCCACATAGCGATTTTGATAATTTAACTCCTTGCGACATAAGACTCTATCGCGTCATATGAATAAGTCCACCAAAATCTCATATGACGCGATCGCGTCATATGGACTTATCTCCATACCTCTCCAATAAGTTTATGACTCAATTTTGCGTCATATGAGCTCAGTAAGTCCGATAAGTTACCATACGATAAAACCGTTGGTGGCAACCTCAGCCTCCTGCGATAATTCTAACGGCCGCAGTGTTGTAGTGCGGGGCAGTGGCAATGATCCTGGGGCTCCCGCCTCCTCGAACTTACTGGAACATAATATGGCTGAAGGAGTTAATTTGACTTTATATTGTCCTTGTCCCAATTTTGGTTTGTTTAGTTTGCAAGTTTTAAATTTTAATTCGTGTACTGTTTTGTTCGCAGATGTGAAAAGGTGTCCAAGACTTCTACAACGGTTGGGGCTGTTGCGGGATACCCCAGTTGACGGTATCTCGCTGTACCACATCCTCCTCCACTCTTCCCCCTCCCCCTCCCCCTCGCTCAACTTGACATTATTTTGGCAATCAATTAGCAGTACAAAATTGTCCTAGTGTAGCCTATGCGGAAAACCTTAATGCCCGAGCGTGGGATTGAAGTTGGGTCACCTGGGGTGGGAGGCAGAGACTTTCTCCTACACTACCGAGCCGGTAGTACGTAGGCAAAGCATATTTTCTCCGTGCTATGAATTAGGGTCAAGCGTTGTTTCCACATAGCGATTTTGACGAGTTGTTTTGTCTTTTTACTGTGTTCGTATAAGTTTTGGTTTGTTTATTATGCAAGTTTTAAATTATAATTACTTTATAGTGGTTAAATGGAGCCCAATCTCTTTAGAATGTCCCAAGTTAACTATCGGTAATCAGTTGTTGTTGCCCAAGCTGCCTGGCCGAACAGTCCCCGAGCAAGGCCAAGGCCATAACCGAGCGCCCCCACAGAACCCTCCCTGCCGACCACAATAAACCCTGGGTGACCTCAGCCACTCAAAGGAGAGGAGCCGAGGAGGGCGCGGAAACGCCCGGGAATCGGTAACTAAGGGTAATTGCATAGCGAAAACCTAGGATCCACAAATTCTCTTGATTGGGTAGAAACTATGGCGTCGGAGTGTACAGCAGTCTAGTATTAATATTTAGTTTTGTTCGCAGATGTGAAAAGGCGTCCAAGACTTCTACAATGGTTGGAGCTGTTGCGGGATACCCGGTACTGGTGTTCGCTAGACTCGCTCTGATTTAGTTAGGGCATCTCTAGTTGCTAAATTATATTGAATTTAATTAGAACTTAAAGCCTTAATTTATAGTGTATTTTTTTAAAGCCTTAATTTATAGTTAATATTTTTTTAATACAGTATTCAAATCCTGAAGATTATTAAAGTAAAAAATCATTTGGAGGTAAACATTAAATGTCGTTCATTAAAGTATAAAATTAATTAAATACTATTAAATATTTTTAAAGTATAAAGCTAAGGATTATTGAGGTAGAGATATTAAATATATTAAATGCCGCAGATCAAAGAAGAGGACCTGCTTCTACACCAGCACCACCACCATCACCACTACACCTCCACCACCTCTACCACCACCACAACTAACCTCCACCACAACTAGCCTCCACCTCTACCACAACTACAGCTCCACCACCATCACTCCTATTATTAACTGCAGGTATGTTAGGATCGTATGGGGCCATTATCTCAAGCTGCATATAGCCTAGTAAAGGAATTTATGGACATTTTATTACATTAAACTTTAAAACTTGCCAAACAAAGTCGAACCAAAACTGGGACAAAGACCATATGAAGTCCAAACTGTAATTCTTGTACAGTAGATCGTTGGTTATAAAGTAATTAAATCAAACTTTATTTATTATTTAAAGTACCGTACTTTATGAGGTTAAGTAAGCACCAAACAGTATTCCTGGATTACTGCCTAAAATATTAACTTTTAGAATACATTAATTAGGATGAAACCCAAGTCTATATTTTGGTATAGTTGTTAAATAATGGCGGTAATTATCATCCTGGTGACCAGCATTATGTGGTTGAGAACATGATTAGTTGTTAAATAATGGCGGTAATTATCATCCTGGTGACCAGCATTATGTGGTTGAGAACATGATTAGTTGTTAAATAATGGCGGTAATTATCATCCTGGTGACCAGCATTATGTGGTTGAGAACATGATTAGTTGTTAAATAATGGCGGTAATTATCATCCTGGTGACCAGCATTATGTGGTTGAGAACAGGATTAGTTGTTAAATAATGGCGGTAATTATCATCCTGGTGACCAGCATTATGTGGTTGAGAACAGGATTAGTTGTTAAATAATGGCGGTAATTATCATCCTGGTGACCAGCATTATGTGGTTGAGAACAGGATTAGTTGTTAAATAATGGCGGTAATTATCATCCTGGTGACCAGCATTATGTGGTTGAGAACAGGATTAGTTGTTAAATAATGGCGGTAATTATCATCCTGGTGACCAGCATTATGTGGTTGAGAACATGATTAGTTGTAAAATAATGGCGGTAATTATCATCCTGGTGACCAGCATTATGTGGTTGAGAACATGATTAGTTGTTAAATAATGGCGGTAATTATCATCCTGGTGACCAGCATTATGTGGTTGAGAACATGATTAGTTGTTAAATAATGGCGGTAATTATCATCCTGGTGACCAGCATTATGTGGTTGAGAACATGATTAGTTGTTAAATAATGGCGGTAATTATCATCCTGGTGACCAGCATTATGTGGTTGAGAACATGATTAGTTGTTAAATAATGGCGGTAATTATCATCCTGGTGACCAGCATTATGTGGTTGAGAACATGGCCCTATAATTATGTCCTAAATTAGTCTGCCTCATATTGTAATAGAAATACCAACTCTTATATTTGTTGTTACTTGACTGCCAATATGATTTTAAACCAACATCCTAGGGAGATGCCTTCTAAGAGTGCACCTTCCTGCAGAGGGGTTAAAGTTAGCAGCACAGGAGTGTTGCATTAGTATTAGTCAGTCTTAAATATTGCTAAAGATGATATAGACTTTACTTAAAAAATTTCAGTTAATTTTGTTGCAAATAATTTGTAAATGTTTTGTACAGTAAATAACATTAATCTAAATTAATTCCAGTTGCTGCTTTATAAATAAATGTTTGGGTGTACAGTAGACAGAAAACACTTATATTTATCTGATATGAGACTTTGTCACTCATATAAGGAATAAATGTCATAAAATGACAAAGTATATGCTATCTAGATCCAGCCCTGTACATTGAGGTGCTCCTCGCGGATAAAGCCATTGCCCATTGGGGTGAGGGCATAGCAGGTGGTATCACGGCAGTAAGACAGTCTAACGGGTGGGGACTGTCTCTAGGCGGATCGCTGCTGTTGCTTGCTTCTCAAGCTTGCTATGCTCGAGGTCAACATGACCCCTCGGGGTCGTGGAATTAGACCTGGATGATGCTTTGCACCATTGTACGGCCCTACACTCTCAATGCTTTACAAGGAGCTTTTTCTACTTGGTTCTTATGCTTAATTTAATACTTGCAAATCAACCATAAATTACCTTTAGTCACGTCAGATCAAAATGTTAAGTGTTTTACATTTAAAGCAAAAATACAATCCATTCCTTATTGAGAACTTTTAGTATAAACTTGCAAAAACAAAGTAACTTGTCCAAACGAATGGAAATATGACTAATTTAGTATCTGTTATTCCAGTTAACGGATCTCTTATAGTTCCTCCTGTGTTGCATGTCATTCCTAAGGCACACCCATATAGAACATGGAACGGTGTCTTTATCGATATATAATTTAGAAATGTTACTATAACCTTTCTATTGACGTCCATGACGTCTACAATAAGTCATATGATTTTCAATATTGTTGAAAGGGTTAACAACCTTTAGTATACAGTAATGTTCACTCACTGAAATCGCTTGAATTACTTTGGTTACTGTTCAATGTCTGTTAAAGTTCAGTTTATTGTTTATTGAGATAATAGACTTAAATTGCATATCTGCTCTTAAAAGTAATATTAATGACTTATTTGAATGTTTATAATTTAAAGTCCCGGTAAAGTAGTATATTGTAAAGTTTGATATAAAGTAATTAATTACATTTAAACTACAATTTGTGATAATCCTTCAAAGATTTATTTTATTTTATTTTGTAAATTAACTTAGTCTATTACAAAGTACAGTACAGTACAGCACAGTACAGTAGTATTTTTAAATATAGTATTATTGTCAGTAACGTTGCTTTACATATTAAGTGGGTACTTCCACTTCCTGTGTAGCAATATTGAGCCGCAAAATGTTATTTTCGCGGTTCTACACTTTGTTCCTTGGAACAGTGGATGCCGTAGTCTGTGATTTTGAAGGTGGCGAAAAAGTTAATTTATTAAATGATTTACTGCCCAATACAGTAACTACGAACTTTACAGTAATATTGCATTAACCCGTGGAGCCCCGGCTAGTTTTGTAATATTTGTTCACCAGAACCCGGCCGGTTTTCAAAAAATGGTTTTATTCCAGAAACAATAGCGAATGGGTTAGGAATGAAGGAAAAACCACTAAAAACCGCTCAAAAAGCTTAAAGAATGGTCCTACGGAGCCCCCGAAAACGTATTTTACAAGAGTAAAAATTGAAGGCAATTACCCCAAAAAACCAGGTTATTGCGCGCTCACGCGCACGCACGTGGACTTTGAGAGTTTTCAACCATCGGCACGGTTGCGTGGGATACGTACACAGTTCCCATACAAATCTGAGCCCACTTGAGTGGCTACACCTGAGGTTACGGTCGGCGCAATTAGGGTGCCGCGCCAGACGCGTCTCTGGGGCTGTGCGTTACATATATCGCCGACGCGTCGGACGCGTCGCTTGGGCTGTACGGGTTAAAATGATAGTCCTTTGTTATCAGTAGTGATAATTGCCAAGTAGCGATTTTTATTAAAAAAAAAAACAATTGTATTTCTATCGTTACTAGTTTTAGTTCGTTCATTTTGAAAGTTTTAAATTATAATATTGCATAAGAGGCATAGCGGTTCATTAACTATTGCATAAGAGGCATAGCGGTTCATTAACTATTGCATAAGAGGCATAGCGGTTCATTAACTATTGCATAAGAGGCATAGCGGTTCATTAACTATTGCATAAGAGGCATAGCGGTTCATTAACTATTGCATAAGAGGCATAGCGGTTCATTAACTATTGCATAAGAGGCATAGCGGTTCATTAACTATTGCATAAGAGGCATAGCGGTTCATTAACTATTGCATAAGAGGCATAGCGGTTCATTAACTATTGCATAAGAGGCATAGCGGTTCATTAACTATTGCATAGCGGTTCATTAACTATTGCATAAGAGGCATAGCGGTTCATTAATTATATTGCATAGCGGTTCATTAATTATATTGCATAGCGGTTCATTAATTATATTGCATAGCGGTTCATTAATAATATTGCATAAGAGGCATAGCGGTTCATTAATAATATTGCACAAGAGGCATAGCGGTTCATTAATAATATTGCACAAGAGGCATAGCGGTTCATTAATAATATTGCACAAGAGGCATAGCGGTTCATTAATAATATTGCACAAGAGGCATAGCGGTTCATTAATAATATTGCATAAGAGGCATAGCGGTTCATTAATAATATTGCACAAGAGGCATAGCGGTTCATTAATAATATTGCATAAGAGGCATAGCGGTTCATTAACTATATTGCATAAGAGGCATAGCGGTTCATCGGATCTAATGTTAAGGTATAAACTTTTCGCCATGTTTAAAAATAATGGATTATGGCAATAATTGGCAAGTCAGGTTTTGTGTTGATGTTTCTGAATGTCTTCAGTTTAACACCTTAAGGAAGCTTACAATCTTTAAATAGTTCACTGGTAACCTTGGTCAGAAACTATATATTGGAAGTTGCAACCACTTAAGTTGCAACCACTTAAGTTGCAACCACAACCACTTAAGTTGCAACCACTTAAGTTGCAACCACTTAAGTTGCAACCACTTAAGTTGCAACCACTTAAGTTGCAACCACACAAGTTGCAACCACACAAGTTGCAACCACACAAGTTGCAACCACACAAGTTGCAACCACACAAGTTGCAACCACATTAGCTTTCATAATTTGTTAATAGCTTGCAAATAAGGTTTGTATTGTCAGAAATATCTAGGTTAATGTCTAAATTCCAAACTTTATCTTGAAGGTACAATTTTATACTTAAGGAGAGGTATTTAGTTTGTTCCCTAGAACTCCATCAAGCTTAAAATTACACCCCCTAGACCCCTTTCAAGATAAATTTGTACATTTTTCGGTAGAAAAATTTCCCGGCCATAGGCCGGTTCCTCTCAAATTACAGGCTCGCTATCGCTTGCCAGGAAAAAATAGACACCTGAATGGCACGAAAGTTCTTAAAATTGACAGAAATGGGGCTAAAGTTCTTAATCTCCAAACTAAAGGGGGCGAGCGTCTTATAATCTAAAAAGCAATGGGGCTAAACACGAGAGAAAGGGGTCCAGAAAAAAATCCTTATAGTGAAAATCTCCCCTTAAAGTTGGTTTACAGTTTATTTAAAGCAACTTTGATCAAAGTTTGTTGACACGACTTTTATTATTCTAAGTAATTTGTTGCTTCGCTCAAATGTCGTCTACAGTTAATTGCTCTGACACTTTAAATTGCTTTGTTCTTTAAGTCATTTAAGTTGTTTTGGCCTTGAGCTATCTTTTGATGCTTTTTGTCCGTTAAATGTAAATTAGTTTGCGTAACTGTTGGATATTTAAGTCGGCTGTCGTAGACGAGCCGCAGAAATGTGTGAAATGTAGAGACTACATGGTTTTCAGGGAACTATGTTTACATTGTACAATAACAGTTGGTACAGAGGTTACAAAATGAGGCAATGTTTGAATTTGTAGTGTTGACGGCTGTAATTGCGTAAAAGTTTAAAGAAATTAAAGATTTGATTTGGTTTAAATTATGTTCTCCGGATTTCAAGTAAAATTCAGTTTATACAAATTTTGGAACTAAAATGGTTCAGAATGTCTACAGCTTTCCATTACGGTTCAAATAGGTAATTTTAAGTTGATAATTTAAGGTACTGAACATGTATATAGTATGTACGGTAAGTAAGTTATATTAATATATATTAATTTGGCAGAACATTCAAACGGTTAGTCATTGCGAGTTTTATCCTGGTGTGAAATTAAATTAGTCTTTGACATTTTTAAATGTTCTTCTGGCGATGGTTAGACTATTTTAATATGCTTAGAAAACGTCTTTATATTTAAAAGGGTAACTGTTAGGTCCTGTGGAGTTATAGAAAACGTCTTTATATTTAAAAGGGTAACTGTTAGGTCCTGTGAAGGTTATACACCATCCTCTGTTATGATAGTAACTGGGGAATGATACTTACGGAGGACCTCAGGTGAATTAATATATTTTCACCAACCAACTTTACTTCTAAACTCGATTAATGAAATAACAAATACTCGAACCTAGGATATTCGCACCAAAATTCCGCGCATTTATGAATTGTGCTATCAAGGCAGTAAACTCCTAGTAGCTTGTTGAAACCTGCTTCCCATGTCGGACACAACAGAAATGTGTAAATAGATGTTCTACATACATACATACACACACACATACATACACACGTACATACACACGTACACGCATACATAAAATTTGAAGACAGTATTTCACACATAAGTGCAGTTTCAGTCTCTTGTCCTAATGGCGGCGTTCCAGGCAACCCCGTTACGGGTTGCTTCACTTGTCAAGTTCTTGGATTTGAGATCGGCGCGTGTAGTCCAATCCCAGGTCTTCCTCGGTCCACCCCTTGGTGCAGCTCCCTCCACAATCGCAGACCTGCATTTTTTCACTCAATTTTGTTCCTCCATTCTCTCCACATGTCCATACCATCCCAGTCTACTTGTACGCATCACCTCGCTAATACCTAAAAGTCTCCTCAGCTCAAAATTTGTTATTCTATTCTGTAGCCTGGCCCCACACATTCATCTCATACCATTGTTCTTTTCAATAGTCGGTTTCCTGTTGCTCACTGGGTTCCTCTCTCAAAGGTTTTGGCATTTATCCACTCGATCACTCAATGTTCAGCAGTTTAGTACGTCTGCGTTGTTTATTTTGCAAGTTTTACATTATAATAGAACTTGCTTTACATCAATTTATATCTCTGCATTCTCCTTTTAACATTTCTCGGCACATGACCATACCACCTCAAAATATTTGTCTTGATCCATTCAGCCGCTCCGCATTAAATACCCGTAGTTCCCTGCCCCTCTTGAAAGAAAAGTACAGATCCCTATTGCTGCCTCTGTCCAGCCTATTTAACCCTTTCAGACTCGTATGATGCAGAGGTTGCCAGATTAGCAATAAGAAATAGAGTTCTCTCACTCTTATAATTACCTCCAAAATTAGTGTTCTGACCACAGCTAACTCAAAGACAACTGCAGAGGTTGAAGTAACTAAACTAAAGGTTTATAAATACCCCTGATGGTAACAAAGGCTTTAAAGTATCCCCAATAGGCTCAACACAGCTAACTCAAAGACAACTGCAGAGGTTGAAGTAACTAAACTAAAGGTTTATAAATACCCCTGATGGTAACAAAGGCTTTAAAGTATCCCCAATAGGCTCAAAATCGCGTCATATGTCGGAGAGGGTTAAGGGGACCGGGTTTATATTCTGGAGTTTGATTTTAAACAAGCACTCGCTACAGACTGAACAAAAAATAATCCTTCCGAAGCTTCATCAAATCGTGAAGATGCAGCAGATATGTACACAAAATACTTCACCGTTACAGAAGGGGTTAACCTGGAATTATACCAACTACCCGTCTTGCAACACAATCCCACCCCTACTCTGTGCAACTCTCCAACCCGAGAGTGAAACGTTACTGTCTTTGTTCTACTCAACTGCTGAGCTCTGGAACTCTCTCCCAGAATTAGTCTTTCCCTCTTCCTACGACTTAAATTGCTTCAAACTCGGTGTCCAGGCATTTTGGCTCTAACGTCCCTTGATTTTGGCCCCGTCACTCTTTGAAATCTGGGAGAGGCACTCGCTGCAGGGAGGTATGCCTTTTGTCTCACTCATTCACATAGGAAAAAAAAAAAAAAAAAAAAAAAAAAAAAATGGTCCTCCCGGTATTCGAAGTCGGGACACCAAACTCAGAACATAAGCATCTAAACAATGAAACTACAAACTGTTATAAGTTTAGTTTACGATTAATGTCCATTTTTGTATTTTAGATATAAATCTAATCCTATCCGAAATTCAGAATACCATTCTTGGTCTCGCTTCTACAGTTTCCTCTAAATTCTCAATGTCAGACTCTTTAATCCCTGTGGGGGTCCGCATGAATGAACCGACTCCCTGCTAGTGTCTTAAATTTAGTTGAGTTAAATTATGCTGTATAATTATATTTTATTAAGCGTTTTTTATTAGTTTTTTTTTAGTTTATCTTGTTGTCCCAGTTTTGGTCTGTTTATTTTGCAAGTTCTAATTATAATGATTTAATTATTATGTTCTATCCAACAGCCAACTCTACTCCTAAAATCGATTAATGAAATATTACAAACACATGTGGCAGTCCGTGGATTCGAACCCAGGACGCTCACACCGAATATCAACACTTTATGCATTACACCACGAAGGCAGTTAAAGAATGGTGGACACTGCCTACGATTTATTATGCAACTTCGAATCCTGCATATCAATCTTAAGCATGTACACGCATCCCAACTGCAACTCACGTAGGCTATGCATATGTGAATGGAAAGCGCAATTAATGGGGCCTTAACCACTAGGGAAGTCCTCTCGATAAATTACCCCTGAACCAATATAAGCTAAGTTTTAGGTTGATCATAAAAATGTAGCCAGCACCTCTCTTCCCACCCAACCACAAGTTTGGTGGTAGACTCAATTGTTCATTCTCGTCCTCGGTCTGTCTCAACCCTTCACTTATGGTTTTAGGTTCCTATCCACAGGCCTACAGTTCGATTATCAGCGGTTCTAATAGTGTGGGAAGTTGAAAGGTTATCTTAAATTCTAGTCCACATTGAATTGATTTTAGATAAATTTATTTAATATTTTTTTTTTAAATCTATAAAATTATCTAACCGCCAGAATAATTTTGTTTTTAAGTCTACTGTAGGTGATTGTGTTAAGGGGAGGTATTTAGTTTGTTTCCTACTCCTCCAGCAAACTTAAAATGTCACCCCCTTGACCCCCTTTCAAGATAAATGTGTACATTTTTCGGTAGAAAAATGTCCCGGCCAAAGGCCGGTTACTCTTAAATTACAGGCTCGCTATTGCTCGCCAGGATAAAATTGACACCTGAATGGCACGAAAGGTCTTAATATGGGGTGAAAGTTCTTAAAATCGCTAAATTAATGGGGCGAACGTTTTATAATATCAAAAGCAATGGGGCTAAACATGAGGGAGGAAGGGGTCAAGGAAAAAAAGCCCTAGAGTAGAGATCTCAACCCTTAAATGCAAATGTGAATGTTCTGCCAAGTTAATTCACCGTTTTTGCAGAGTTCTCCCAATAAGAAAATTAATTTGTGTTTTCAGACCATTATTTGCTGTACAATTAATGCCGCTCTTGCAATGGTTAAGGTGGCAATAATCAGTGTGTGTGATAACCCGGGTTCGAATCCCGCGCGGATCATAATACTTTACTTTATTTCATTGGGGTTGTGTTTGGTGTTGTGGCGACATTAATATAATATAGATTAAACTCCATCAGAGCAGATTTGTCGTTAAGGGAAGGTTTCTAGTTTGGTCCCTAGATATCCATCAAGTTTAAGATTACACCCCCTTGAGCCCCTTTCAAGATAAATTTGTACATTTTTCGGTAGAAAAATGTCCCGGCTCAAAGCCGGTTCCTCTTAAATAACAGGCTCGCTATCGCTCGCCAGGATAAAATAGACACCTAAATGGCACGAAAGGTCTTAAAATTGACAGAAATGGGTCGAAAGTTCTTAAAATCGTCAAAATAATGGGGGCGAACGTCTTAAAATTAGAAAAGCAATGGGGGCTAAACACGAGAGAAAAGAGTCCAGAAAAAAAATCCCTCAAGTGGAGATCTCCCCCTAATGTTTAAATAATTGACAAAATAAAGTAAAAGAAATTTGTGGTTATTGAATAATATTAATCCTACCAAAGATATTTTTCATGTTCAATTAAATTAAAGTCTACTAAGGATGGCATTGAATTATAATTATTAAATTTAAGTGTTGGGAGAATTCTGTAACTTCACGAGAGATGTGAAATATCATGTGTATTGACTTCACGAGAGATGTGAAATATCATGTGTATTGACTTCACGAGAGATGTGAAATATCATGTGTATTGACTTCACGAGAGATGTGAAATATCATGTGTATTGACTTCACGAGAGATGTGAAATATCATGTGTATTGACTTCACGAGAGATGTGAAATATCATGTGTATTGACTTCATGAGAGATGTGAAATATCATGTGTATTGATTTGATCATGCATTGCAATAAAACTGATTTCAGAGGGTGTTATTTCTAGTTTATGCCGTTGAGCTTTACAAATACTGGAGACTGCGATGTTTTGAGAGTTGGGAGGGCAAGATATTATGTTTACAGTTTAATAGGCGAATGAAATCTATATAGTCTGACATGAAGACTATTAATATGGAAATTTGGTTGTATAATCCGTAGCGTAATGGTCCTTTAAAATTTTAGCAGTTTTCAGATTATTTAAGGTATTGCACTTGCTCGACCTGCATTTTTGTCCCTGCTTCCTTAACCCTCTCACGACCATATGACGCAGAGGTTGCCAGATTAGCAATAAGAAAAAGATTACTCTCACTCTTATAATTACCTCTCCAAAATTAGTTTTCTGCCCTCAGCTAACTCAAAGACAACTGCAGAGGTTGAAGTAAACAAACTAAAGGTTTATAAATACCCCTGATGGTAACAAAGGCTTTAAAGTATCCCTAATAGGCTCAACACAGCTAACTCAAAGACAACTGCAGAGGTTGAAGTAACTAAACTAAAGGTTTATAAATACCCCTGATGGTAACAAAGGCTTTAAAGTATCCCCAATAGGCTCAACACAGCTAACTCAAAGATAACTGCAGAGGTTGAAGTAACTAAACTAAAGGTTTATAAATACCCCTGATGGTAACAAAGGCTTTAAAGTATCCCCAATAGGCTCAACACAGCTAACTCAAAGACAACTGCAGAGGTTGAAGTAAACAAACTAAAGGTTTATAAATACCCCTGATGGTAACAAAGGCTTTAAAGTATCCCCAATAGGCTCAACACAGCTAACTCAAAGACAACTGCAGAGGTTGAAGTAACTAAACTAAAGGTTTATAAATACCCCTGACGGTAACAAAGGATTTAAAGTATCCCTAATAGGCTCAATAATCGCGTCCGGATGTGAGAGGGTTAAAGTTCGTTGATTTTTATTTTTTTTTTTTTTTTTGTAAACTCGTCCCCTTCCTACTATTTGGTTATTAGAGCCTGTTTAGACTATAAGTTAGTGACTAAAGAGGCGATACCTTCCAGTCCATGACCGACTAGCGGCAGTTTGTCGGTGAATTAAAAGAAAATCGCTTTGATTTGGTCATTTTTTCCCAATTCTTTAAAAATAATTAAAAATGAAGCTTGATAAAAGGCCAAAAAAACTAAAAAAATCTGTACAATGTTTGAAGACTGGAGTCTTAATAATTTTTGAGTAGTTACCTACATTGGCCTCTGTACTTAGAGTTGACTCGATAGTTTCTGGGGATTTTGGCCTATGTTATTAAAATTTAAAACTTGCAAACTAAACAAACCAAAATTGGGACAAGGATAATATAAAGTCAAATTAAATTATCAAAATCGCTATGTGTGGAAACTACGCTTACTAAAATTAAATTAAAATTAGTTTAATGTTTTGCAAAGTTGGCATTAAGTGTTGGGTTGACACTACGTCAATTCCATTTAAAAGTCCTGGTGACCTGACCCATCATGGGGCCCACTTCATTATTGCTGTATTGCTCTGAAATCCCCAAGGGGTAATTTGAGTAGATAGGTTCCATAATCCTGTTAGACGCTTGCCCTCCTCACTGGAAATAGGTTCCGTAATCCATTGTAAAGCTCATGGGAAAGACTATTTTGGAGTGGCCTAAGTACGTGAAAGTATTTATAAGTTTGAAAAATGTATACTTTTATTTGTAAGTCCGTTATAAATTGTAAGTAATCCATATTAAATTGTTAGGGAGTGAAATTGTTTTTGAATCATGACTTAAACTTAAAGACAGTAGTACTTTATAAATTTTGAAACTTTAAAATATTTTTATTGACTTACAAAAAAAAATTTATACTATAAATTTTTTTTTATTTTAGACTTTAAACAAATACATTATATATTTTTAGACTTCATTGTTTTAAGCCTGAAACTTAAACACAATATTACACTTTTAAACTTAAATATTACACTTAAACTTCAATATTACTTGAGCTTTAATATTACACTTTTAAACTTCAATATTCCACTTTTAAACTTCCATATTCCACTTTTAAACTAACATATTCCACTTTTAAACTTCCATATTCCACTTTTAAACTTCCATATTCCACTTTTAAACTTCAATATTACACTTAAACTTCAATATTACTTAAACTTTAATATTACACTTTTAAACTTCAATATTACACTTTTAAACTTCAATTACACTTTTAAACTTAAATATTACTTTTAAACGTCCATATTCCACTTTTAAACTTCCATATTCCACTTTTAAACTTCAATATTACACTTAAACTTCAATATTACTTAAACTTTAATATTACACTTTTAAACTTCAATATTACACTTTTAAACTTCAATATTACACTTTTAAACTTAAATATTACTTTTAAACGTCCATATTCCACTTTTAAACTTCCATATGCCACTTTTAAACTTCAATATTACACTTAAACTTCAATATTACTTAAACTTTGATATTACACTTTTAAACTTCCATATTTCACTTTTAAACTTCAATAATACTTAAACTTTAATATTACACTTAAACTTCAATATTCCACTTTTAAACTTCCATATTCCACTTTTAAACTTCCATATTCCACTTTTAAACTTCCATATTCCACTTTTAAACTTCAATATTACACTTTTAAACTTCAATATTACACTTTTAAACTTCAATATTTCACTTTTAAACTTCAATAATACTTAAACTTTAATATTACACTTAAACTTCCATATTCCACTTTTAAACTTTAATATTACACTTTTAAAGTTTAATATTACACTTTTAAACTCCCATATTACACTTTTAAACTCCCATATTACTTAAACTTCCATATTACTTAAACTTCCATATTACTTAAACTTTAATATTACTTAAACTTTAATATTACTTAAACTTCCATATTTCACTTTTAAACTTCAATAATACTTAAACTTCAATATTCCACTTTTAAACTTCAATATTACACTTTTAAATTTCAATATTACACTTTTAAACTTCAATATTACACTTTTAAACTTTAATATTACACTTTTAAACTTTAATATTACACTTAAACTTCAATATTCCACTTTTAAACTTTAATATTACACTTTTAAACTATAATATTACACTTTTAAACTTTAATATTACACTTTTAAACTCCCATATTACTTAAACTTTAATATTACTTAAACTTTATTACTTAAACTTTAATATTACTTAAACTTTAATATTCCACTTTTAAACTTCCATATTCCACTTTTAAAGTTCCATATTCCACTTAAACTTTAATATTAGTTTTAAAGTTCCATATTCCACTTTTAAACTTCAATATTACACTTTTAAACTTCAATATTACAGTTTTAAAGTTCCATATTCCACTTAAACTTCAATATTACACTTAAATTTCAATATTCCATTTAACGTTACATATTCCATTTAAAGTTCCATATTACACTTAACGTTCCATATTACACTTAACGTTCCATATTACACTTAACGTTCCATATTACACTTAACGTTCCATATTACACTTAACGTTCCATATTACACTTAACGTTCCATATTACACTTAACGCTCCATATTACACTTAACGCTCCATATTACACTTAACGTTCCATATTACACTTAACGTTCCATATTACACTTAACGTTCCATATTACACTTAACGTTCCATATTACACTTAACGTTCCATATTACACTTAACGTTCCATATTACACTTAACGTTCCATATTACACTTTTAAACTTTAATATTACAATTTGCAACGTCCATATTCCACTTAAACTTTAATATTGCACTTTTAAAGTAACTTATTACACTTTTAAACTTCAATATTACACGTAAACTTGAATATTCCACTTAAACTTCAATATTACACTTAAAGTTCCATATTACACTTTTAAACTTTAATATTGCACTTTTAAACTTTAATATTGCACTTTTAAACTTCAATATTGCACTTTTAAACTTCAATATTGCACTTTTAAACTTCAATATTGCACTTTTAAACTTTAATATTCCACTTTTAAACTTTAATATTCCACTTAAAGTTCCATATTACACTTTTAAAGTTCCATATTACACTTTTAAAGTTCCATATTACACTTTTAAAGTTCCATATTACACTTTTAAAGTTCCATATTACACTTTTAAAGTTCCATATTACACTTTTAAAGTTCCATATTACACTTTTAAAGTTCCATATTACACTTTTAAAGTTCCATATTACACTTTTAAAGTTCCATATTACACTTTTAAAGTTCCATATTACACTTTTAAAGTTCCATATTACACTTTTAAAGTTCCATATTACACTTTTAAAGTTCCATATTACACTTTTAAAGTTCCATATTACACTTTTAAAGTTCCATATTACACTTTTAAAGTTTCATATTACACTTTTAAAGTTTCATATTACACTTTTAAAGTTCCATATTACACTTTTAAAGTTCCATATTACACTTTTAAAGTTCCATATTACACTTTTAAAGTTCCATATTACACTTTTAAAGTTCCATATTACACTTTTAAAGTTCCATATTACACTTTTAAAGTTCCATATTACACTTTTAAAGTTCCATATTACACTTTTAAAGTTCCATATTACACTTTTAAACTTCAGTATTCCACTTAAACTATAATATTACACTTTTAAACATCACTATTCCACTTTTAAACTTCAGTATTCCACTTAAACTATAATATTACACTTTTAAACATCACTATTCCACTTTTAAACTTCAGTATTCCACTTAAACTATAATATTACACTTTTAAACATCACTTCCACTTTTAAACTTCAGTATTCCACTTAAACTATAATATTACACTTTTAAACTTCACTATTCCACTTTTAAACTTCAGTATTCCACTTAAACTATAATATTACACTTTTAAACATCACTATTCCACTTTTAAACTTCACTATTCCACTTTTAAACTTCACTATTCCACTTAAACTATAATATTACACTTTTAAACATCACTATTCCACTTTTAAACTTCACTATTCCACTTAAACTATAATATTACACTTTTAAACTTTAGTATTCCACTTAAACTATAATATTCCACTTTTAAACTTCACTATTCCACTTAAACTATAATATTACTTTTAAAAATCACTTTTAAACTTCAGTATTCCACTTAAACTATAATATTACACTTTTAAACATCACTATTCCACTTTTAAACTTTAATATTACACTTGTAAACACCACTATTCCACTTTTACACCACTATTCCACTTTTAAACTTTAATATTACACTTGTAAACACCACTATTCCACTTTTAAACTTCACTATTCCACTTAAACTATAATATTACTTTTAAACATCACTTTTAAACTTTAATATTACACTTGTAAACACCACTATTCCACTTTTACACCACTATTCCACTTTTAAACTTTAATATTACACTTGTAAACACCACTATTCCACTTTTACACCACTATTCCACTTTTAAACTTTAATATTACACTTGTAAACACCACTATTCCACTTTTACACCACTATTCCACTTTTAAACTTTAATATTACACTTGTAAACATCACTATTCCACTTTTAAACTTTAATATTACACTTGTAAACACCACTATTCCACTTTTAAACTTTAATATTACACTTGTAAACACCACTATTCCACTTTTAAACTTTAATATTCCACTTGTAAACACCACTATTCCACTTTTACACCACTATTCCACTTTTAAACTTTAATATTACACTTGTAAACATCACTATTCCACTTTTACACCACTATTCCACTTTTAAACTTTAATATTACACTTGTAAACACCACTATTCCACTTTTAAACTTTAATATTACACTTGTAAACATCACTATTCCACTTTTACACCACTATTCCACTTTTAAACTTTAATATTACACTTGTAAACACCACTATTCCACTTTTAAACTTTAATATTACACTTGTAAACATCACTATTCCACTTTTACACCACTATTCCACTTTTAAACTTTAATATTACACTTGTAAACACCACTATTCCACTTTTAAACTTTAATATTACACTTGTAAACATCACTATTCCACTTTTACACCACTATTCCACTTTTAAACTTTAATATTACACTTGTAAACACCACTATTCCACTTTTACACCACTATTCCACTTTTAACCCGTACAGCCCCAGCGATGCGCCTGGCGCGTCGGCGATGTATGTAACGCACAGCCCCAGAGACGCGCCTGGCGAGTCACCCTAATTTCCCCTAATTGCGCCGACCGTAACCTCAGGTGTAGCCACGCAAGAGGGCTCAGATTTGTATGGGAACTGTGTACGTATCCCACGCAACCGTGCCGATGGTTGAAAACTCTCAAAGTCCACGTGCGTGCGCGCAATAACCTGTTTTTTTGGGATAATTGCCTTCAATTTTTTACTCTTATAGAATCCGTTTTCGGGGGCTCTGTAGGACCATTTTTTAAGCTTTTTGAGCGGTTTTTCGTGGTTTTTCCTTCATTCCTAACCCATTCGCTATTGTTTCTGGAATAAAACCATTTTTTGAAAACCGGCCGGGTTCTGGTGCGCAAACATTACAAAACTAGCCGGGGCTCCACGGGTTAAACTTTAATATTACACTTGTAAACTTTAATATTACACTTGTAAACACCACTATTCCACTTTTACACCACTATTCCACTTTTAAACTTTAATATTACACTTGTAAACACCACTATTCCACTTTTACACCACTATTCCACTTTTAAACTTTAATTACACTTGTAAACACCACTATTCCACTTTTAAACTTTAATATTACACTTGTAAACACCACTATTCCACTTTTAAACTTTAATATTACACTTGTAAACACCACTATTCCACTTTTACACCACTATTCCAATTTTAAACTTTAATATTACACTTGTAAACACCACTATTCCACTTTTAAACTTTAATATTACACTTGTAAACACCACTATTCCACTTTTACACCACTATTCCACTTTTAAACTTTAATATTACACTTGTAAACACCACTATTCCACTTTTAAACTTTAATATTACACTTGTAAACCCCACTATTCCACTTTTACACCACTATTCCACTTTTAAACTTTAATATTACACTTGTAAACACCACTATTCCACTTTTAAACTTTAATATTACACTTGTAAACACCACTATTCCACTTTTACACCACTATTCCACTTTTAAACTTTAATATTGCACTTGTAAACACCACTATTCCACTTTTAAACTTTAATATTACACTTGTAAACACCACTATTCCACTTTTACACCACTATTCCACTTTTAAACTTTAATATTACACTTGTAAACACCACTCTTCCACTTTTAAACATTAATATTACACTTGTAAACACAACTATTCCACTTTTACACCACTATTCCACTTTTAAACTTTAATATTACACTTGTAAACACCACTCTTCCACTTTTACACCACTATTCCACTTTTAAACTTTAATATTCCACTTGTAAACACCACTATTCCACTTTTACACCACTATTCCACTCTTAAACTTTAATATTCCACTTGTAAACACCACTATTCCACTTTTAAACTTTAATATTCCACTTGTAAACACCACTATTCCACTTTTACACCACTATTCCACTCTTAAACTTTAATATTCCACTTGTAAACACCACTATTCCACTTTTATACCACTATTCCACTCTTAAACTTTAATATTCCACTTGTAAACACCACTATTCCACTTTTACACCACTATTCCACTCTTAAACTTTAATATTCCACTTGTAAACACCACTATTCCACTTTTACACCACTATTCCACTTTTAAACTTTAATATTCCACTTGTAAACACCACTATTCCACTTTTACACCACTATTCCACTCAAACTTTAATATTCCACTTGTAAACACCACTATTCCACTTTTAAACTTTAATATTCCACTTGTAAACACCACTATTCCACTTGTAAACACCACTATTCCACTTTTACACCACTATTCCACTTTTAAACTTTAATATTCCACTTGTAAACACCACTATTCCACTTTTACACCACTATTCCACTCTTAAACTTTAATATTCCACTTGTAAACACCACTATTCCACTTTTACACCACTATTCCACTTTTAAACTTTAATATTCCACTTGTAAACACCACTATTCCACTTTTACACCACTATTCCACTTTTAAACTTTAATATTCCACTTGTAAACACCACTATTCCACTTTTACACCACTATTCCACTCTTAAACTTTAATATTCCACTTGTAAACACCACTATTCCACTTTTACACCACTATTCCACTTTTAAACTTTAATATTCCACTTGTAAACACCACTATTCCACTTTTACACCACTATTCCACTTTTACACCACTATTCCACTTTGAAACTTTAATATTCCACTTGTAAACACCACTATTCCACTTTTACACCACTATTCCACTTTTAAACTTTAATATTCCACTTGTAAACACCACTATTCCACTTTTACACCACTATTCCACTTTTAAACTTTAATATTCCACTTGTAAACACCACTATTCCACTTTTAAACTTTAATATTCCACTTGTAAACACCACTATTCCACTTTTACACCACTATTCCACTCTTAAACTTTAATATTCCACTTGTAAACACCACTATTCCACTGTTACACCACTATTCCACTCTTAAACTTTAATATTCCACTTGTAAACACCACTATTCCACTTTTACACCACTATTCCACTCTTAAACTTTAATATTCCACTTGTAAACACCACTATTCCACTTTTACACCACTATTCCACTCTTAAACTTTAATATTCCACTTGTAAACACCACTATTCCACTTTTACACCACTATTCCACTCTTAAACTTTAACCCGTGGAGCCCCGGCTAGTTTTGTAATGTTTGCGCACCAGAACCCGGCCGGTTTTCAAAAAATGGTTTTATTCCAGAAACAATAGCGAATGGGTTAGGAATGAAGGAAAAACCACGAAAAACCGTTCAAAAAGCTTAAAAAATGGTCCTACAGAGCCCCCGAAAACTGATTTTATAAGAGTAAAAAATTGAAGGCAATTATCCCAAAAAACCAGGTTATTGCGCGCTCGCGCGCACGCACGTGGACTTTGAGAGTTTTCAACCATCGGCACGGTTGCGTGGGATACGTACACAG